>JAEAOA010000762.1:197500-271540 GCA_016746295.1 Potamilus streckersoni
GCATTCGCATTAATCATGGTTCGAAATTCAGTGATTCGAACACATATCTCGGGTCTCTCCTCCAATATCGTATCTCCTGTATGTGTGTGTATGTCTGTGTGTGTGTGTTCATTTTATATGTATCTTTGAGGGGGTATATCAAAATCAAAGAAGATGGTACAGTCATACGCTAAGACGGTTCCATATTGCTTCTGCTCTTCCATGAAACCAGAGTGGAAAAAACAAACGAAGTGGGACAACTAAAAGTAATTTTGTGTGTATACATGTACTTGTATTTTTACAACAAGGCCATCCAAAAATAAAATTGTTTAATCGTGCTAAACACTTGACGTCTGGAAATAAAGCTTAATTTATAACATAATGAAAGTAATTAAAATTTTGACGGTTTGCGTTTTTATCGTTGTTTTATGAATTATTTCTTATACCGTAACTGTAAAAAAATCTTATTTTTCATTTTTTTTCCCCTACTACGCTAAATTTATAAAATGACCCTGTTGACATTCAGCATTTAATAGGTCCCGAAAACTGTGTAAGCCCAGTCAGTGTACATCAACATTTATACAGTTTGGACTATCCAAGTCTACTTGCAAATTATACAGTTTGGACTATCCAAGTCTACTTGCAAATTATACAGTTTGGACTATCCAAGTCTACTTGCAAACCAGCATATACAATGTTGAGAGAAGATATTATTTAGAACCTATCTTGTGTCTGCAACTCGAGATGGTTATACGAAAGGTGGCAAAGCTTAGCGCAAAGAATTCTGGGATCGCTTGCCTTGACAGATCTACAATTTAAGAAAGGTGTACCTAAACAAATAATAATTGTCATATATTTCTATACTTCCATAAATTTAGTGTCATATTATTCAATGTTCACGCACTTTTCAAAAATAAATTATTGTGATTCTATTCAGTGTTTACAGATGTAATTAACAGATTTTTAGTGTGTTTGCTTTTTAATTGTTTGCACGTTTTATTAGTTTACATTTATTGTGAATTAATTCATTGTTTACGCGTTTATTAATCGAGATTTAGTGTGTTTTTATTATTTGTTAACACATTTATTAACCAAGATTTAGCGTGATTTTATTCATTGCTTACACGTTGTATTAACCGATGTTTTTTAATTGTGATTTTACTCACTATTTACCGACTTAGCAGTATATAATGTAATTTTGGTCACTGTTTGCACATTTTATTATCATAGATTTCGTATGATTTTATTCATATTTTACAGAATTTTATTAACCGAGCTTTATTGTGATTGTATCCATTGTTTACTAATTGTATTAACCGAGATTTTAGAGCGATTATATTTATTGCTGACATATTTTATCAACTGACATTTAGTGATTTTCTTTGCGTACACATGTTATTAACTGAGATTTAGTGTCATTTTATTCTCTGGTTACACATTTTATTAATCGATATTTTGTGTGATTGCATTGTTTACACGTTTTATTAACCGAGATTATCCTTCTATTTATAGGATAATCACAAGTATTAGCACAGCATTTGGTATCAACGTTCTCGTTTGGATTTGTAGCATTTTGTGGAAATAAATGCATTTTATCGACGTAAGTAACCTTTCAGGAACCGCTGAAATCACACAGCTTTGTTCATCCTACGCAGAAATCAAAGAGACTTATTCCAAAGATAATATTATGCAAATAACTTTATTCACTGATCAGCAGGTCTACAAGACAAAAATAATCAAAGGACAATCTCCCATGGCTATTTAGGACCCTAAAAACAATAATAGTGAAGATGGTTGATTGATTTTATTACATGTAGGCGTTGATTTCAATGTTGCATGTATACATGTATAACGACTCAATTGTCTAAATTAAGTAACAGAAGAAAACAAAACCAACAAGTTGTTTGAAACTTAACAGGTAATTTAAATCTCTAAATTATAAAATGAAAATTTAAAAGTAACTTATAATGTTGTTTATTAATTCCAATATAATCCTAAATGTTCTATAACAAATCCAAAACTGAATAATCTTCCGAATGAATTCCAGATCCTGAGCGTGCTGATGTACAATTATCTTTAAATGTGCGGAAGTGCCAACAGTCTTGACTTATCACAATGGCATCGTCCGAAACTGCATTCAATGGTTAATTCACAATTATCCCAGAATAATATAATAAATATTTTTGTCCAAAATCAATGAACACATTCTAATTCCAATGAATAATCCAAACAAATAAGTCAGGTCAATATTTCATCATAACATGAAACATATATGCAGGCTGATTTTGAAACGCGAACATAGGAAATAGGAGTGAATTAAGTGTCCTCTAATTCGTCGTTAAACACACTAAGATTCCACGTTACAATATTTTCCTACTTGATCTATGTCGCAATACCTCCTACGTGACATACTTCAAAAGACAGCTCCATGTCAAAACGGAACCCACATGACTCAACAACCATCTAGTGGGAAATTATCCCAAATTTGCCAACAGACTTTAATTTAGATTAATTTTAATGCACTAAAAATAAAAGATTTTACACAATATAAAATACTTTAGATTAATAGTAATGCACCAAAACTAAATGGCATAATATACATAAACATGACACATGTGATGATGTATTTCTCCCTTAAGAGGGTATTTTTCCTCGGCAACTGACATACTTACCTTTATTGTTATCCAAATCTAATGCCTGCATACTCTCAACCAACTGGTCCTTGTCATTCCTCGATGAATGGTCTTCGTCCTAAAATTATTTGTTTTAGAGATTTCGTACAAGACCCCTAAAAACAATTCACTAGCAAATTTATTATTACGCATTAACCATTAAGGTGATAGTGAATTCGTCACTATCGTTATTAAAAACTAAAGCGCAACAAACAAGCCGCTAAAGCGAGGTAGGCTGGCATTTTAAAAAATTCACTTTGAAGAATAAATGTATTAAAAAATATTTTAGGAAAACTATGTTTCTCCCTTTTTCAGCCAAGTGTTTCGATATAAAAATGTTCCCATTTATAATAGCAAAATCATTTACTAGCAAGTATGTGTGGACCCAAAGAACAATGCTCCTTGCACAAGTGAATTCACCTTTTTCATTCATTCCAAGAAAGTGTTTATAGGTATAGTCAATGAAGTGCATTTCCAAGCCAGGACCCAAACCGTTACCAAAGAGGGAAAGGATAGGCACACGGGCATGACTCATATGCAATGTTGGATTATAAAGAAAATTAACTGTCTGCTTCAGCAAAAGATAAATGAAAAGAAAAACGTATGCATCAAAGTTAATGTGCATTGAATTTTATTAAAATGTGTGAAGGGGGAGAGTAACGTTTGACGTACCTCATCCCCGTGGGGAGGAAATTACTTTGATAACAAAAAGCAAGATCCTCTCAAGAAACATTAAATGTGGCAAGTCCCATCAAATTCCTACTGGACGTTTCCGAGTTATCGGATTGCATTAATTGTTGAAGTGAGTCATCATCGCTATGTATATCATGTTTCCTCGTCAAATACGAGATAAAAAGATTTTATAATTTGATGCTGATGATGACGATGGTGATGACAATGACAACTATGTTTCGACACGAGTAATTACATTAACAGGAACAACTATAATAATACAAATAATAATAAAAAATACAATTATTATTATTATTATTATTATTATTATTATTATTATTATTATTATTATTATTATTATTATTATTATTATTATTATTAAATTCTAAAATGTTCAACCAATAAATACTATTTTTAATCTACTACCTCATCATCTGATTCTTCGTCCATCAGACCAACGAGTTGAATAAATTCTTCACCTTTCACGTGTAATACATAATCACAGCTAGAAAACCAACGCGCATGCTCGATCCACGGATCATCCTCCGGCTCCCAATTTTTTAACCCCCCGTCACAGGCAAAACATCTAACAACATCCGCTGTTCCTGCAATAAAAAGGTTTATACCTGTATAAATTCTCCAATACCAGTTCCCTTTCAATTATAAAACGAACGTTATATGTCATAAATGTATCTAAAATACATTAAATATTTAACTAAGGAATAACACACACACACACACACACACACACACACACACACACACACACACACACCTCCAATAGAAACTTTATACTGAACCGGATACGTGAAGTCTTTAATCATTTCCTGGATTCAGAAAGTTTTGGAAATAATAATAAGATGACTGACCTAGTGAGTAAAATCCGGCCTCCGCTAACTGCCTCGGGGTCTGTGTAAGGTGGCGGGGCCAATTAACGAAAGTTCTAAGTCGGTCTTTGAATAGCTGGTACTGTCGACTTCTGATTCGAAATCCTGTCGGCAGGCGGAACGTATCTGACATGAAGTCGTTTGTGTTGGGCAATGGAGTAATGGACCCTTCGTGAGAAGACAGTAATATTACTACAGTACTACAATAAGACTGAACTGCTTACGCGTTGAGGATTTATTAGACAACGAAGAAAAATAATTTGTCCCGCCTACATTTACAATAAAATTAATATACACTGCATTCTTGGAGTAGACAGAAGATATATTAATTAAACAATGACATGCATCTCAAAGCGTTTAGCTTGTAAAATCTTTCGTTTTCAAGTTCGGACCCAAAGTAATGCATATCACTGGAACTAGGACTTTAATATCCAACCAACACGTTTCTTAACGGCAGTTTATGCTTGAGGTGAAAATCCAAGTAACCGAATGCTCTGGAATGCAAATAAAGATCATTTTACTATGTCAGATATATAAAAACAACAATATCCACATTATTTGAGCGCATTCGAGTTTCACATGTTACATATAGCCTATTAAGGATTTGCTTGAAGTCGATGTCTTCACATGTTGCGAGGACGCTTGCATTTAAAAATGGGACCAACCAATACATTTTGTGCAGACCAGACCTATAATTGTTGTTGTGATTGAAGATGTATTTTTTTCTTCTTCTGTAATTTTTTAAATGTATTTGGAAAGTAATTCTATTAGGATATCAAATTTGCAGATTTCTTTTTTCACTGATATCGATTTCGGATGACTGTCATAAGGATGGCTGTTTATGCGTCACAAAGATAGAATTCCATCTTTTTTCTAAATGTAATGGGAAGATTCTACGGACTTTCCATAATTTTTAACAGACCCGGAAATAATTAAATTTATTTTGGTTTGAAATGTACTCATGAAAACAATCTTCTTTTTGTCCAGACCGCTAAAGTTGCAATCAACTACGCTTACAAAAAAAAAAACAAAACAAAACAATACTAGTGTGCTAATATTGTAAACCAAACTCAATAACCATGGGCAAAAAGTGTTTTATATAACTGAAAAATGCAATAGTGTTGTTACCTTGGACGTCCTCGTCAGTATTGGGCTTCGTTATAATTACTGCAGCAGCTACTGCTACCATTGTTGACGGTTCACAGTTAGATACCTCCAAAACTGAAGAGCTTGACAATATTCTAAAGTTAGTAATCTCAAATACTCAAGATCTGACAACGGAGGTGTTCGAATAAACAATTATACGTTTTGTAAAAGCACATGTTAACACATATTTAATAAGACTTTTACTTATTTTAAATTACAATCAGCACTGCATATTCACAAAACCGTTTCTTCATTAATCTGTCCAGCTCCTGTTCGAATGTTATCCAACTATCCGGAAATCGCCAGTAACCATGTATACGCCATTATCAACGCCCGGTCCAGTTTCAGGGACTCACACTCAATTCGATTATGGTTCCTTTGATCCTACGCAGACTACGTCCGACAACCCAAGCCAGTATCTGAAGCAGACGACTACCAATTCCACAGCCGCAACTGTGCTACAAGAGTCATATTAGTACTCTTACATGGCAAACTTATTGCAGTACCTAGAGTTTAGCCGTTTATTTCAATTCATGTGACTCATAATACTACATACATTTTTTAGAGTGCAAATTTTCTCTGCAAAACATCAGATTCTCACAAAGGTATGCTTTTGCTATATCTTATTTTGATTTTTCAAATACAAATTGAGAGTTAGTGCGTGAATTTCAAACGATTAACAAAAACTAATCTAAATCATACTATATTTAATTTTTCATTCAGTAGATAACCTTGTAACATACGTCAGAGTTGCTAAGATTTATACTTCATAGAGTGTGTATGAACCTCTAAGTTTCATTCCATATACTAAGCATTTATATCAAACATCAAACTTGCTCGTACTGAATTTTGAAACCACCGTATACATGTTTCGCTACCAACACATATCACAGGTTGTACTGTATTTACTTATCTTAAGGAGAATTGTAATTTCCGCCTAGTCGTTTCAAACATATTGATGTAGATGATGTTGTTTGTCAGCTCAATTGTGTTCGATAATGTTATTGTGATTTTCTCGCACGTGTTTCATATGAAATCATATGACTGTATACTTTATGGTAGTTTTGAAAGCAGCTATTGTCCTGCATATTGAATTTTTGTAGCAGCTATTGCCCTGCATGTTGAATTTGTGAAGCAGCAATTGCCCTGAATATTGAATTTGTGTAGCAGCTATTGCCCTGCATATTGAATTTTTGAGCAGCTATTGCCCTGCATAATGAATTTTTGAGCAGCTATTGCCCTGCATACAATCAACTTCTGAGTAAAGTTTTTTGAAACGATAACGGTGATACATTTCCTTTCGTACTTCATAGGTAAAGTCAGTAATACACGCTCAGTTTTACGATTTTTATGATGCACTAGACCATGTTGAATCAGTTTTACAATTTTAATGCCTTTCACTTATTGCTTTTATGTTAGATTAAATGCAATTTTTATTTTATACACACATAGGTCAAGGTTTGATTGCAAGTGAACAGACGTTATGGTTATTAGAGTAGGACTAATACAACACTAAAATTTTCACTTTTATTACTCATAATTAATACCAAATTCTTCCAAGGTTTTTTAAGCAAACATTTTTACGTCAATGTCGCTGGTATTTAATGATATTATGTATGCAATAGGAAGATAAACTCAATATTGGCTAACTAGTACTATCCATAAGAATTAGAGATCTTTTCACCACAACATGCAACATAAAAAGGTAAAAAAAGGTACCAATAAAAGAGTAAAATAACATATAAAAGAAAAATAAAGAAACCATGAACTACATGCTGATATAAAACTTTTTATAATCGTCTAACAGGACTAGTATTAGCATAGATTATGGACACCTACAAATCGCACAATATCCGTAGGGCTATCAAAAAAAAACTTTACTCCCGATGGGAAGGTCCGTATTACATCACTGAATTAAGTCAAAATAACACCTACAGATTACGCCGTTGTTCTAACAATAGGGACATTAAATCAATTGTACACGCCAACACACTTAAGCATTATAAAGATCCTAGGGATTATCGGCCCCCTACACTAGTTACAGCCGACACTGTCACTCCAACGACTCAGAAACCAAATGATTTATTCTGAAGCATATTTCTTCGTATTATGGAAGAGATAATTATAGTTCCATCCCCCACTCCATTCTTTCCTCATACCTTCTGTTTTGTTTCTTCTTTCGGGCGCCCAAACCTCTCAAACTTTTTTCCTTCTCTTTAAGGTATGGATGGAATATGGATGTGGTTTGTAGGATTGTATTCCTTTTTTAAACTCTTAATTCAGGGTTCACAGTATCAGAACAAAAACAATTTGCAACATGGGTTATCTCCAGCCTCTCCCACTATTTTATGGTTCAGCCGATAAGTGGATTCGCACTTTTAAATCAGACTTTTACGAAATTATTCAGTCGAATTTATCGAATATTGTCACAGATATGCCAAATGTAGTTAAATAAATGATATTCTTTCACATTTAAAGTCAATACATATGCAGTTTAATATAACAAGCTCAATAATGAATTAATTAATTCAGCAAGGTGTTTTGCAACCTTCAAATGTATTAAGAGAGAAGTTTTATCCTTCATTAGTAAAACAGGTAAATACCTATTTGTAATGCTAACAAAGACAACATTGCAGCAGTACTAGGTCATATAAAAATGCTGACGCAACAGAAAAATGAAAGTTTCGGTGCTATTGTTCGATATGGAGCTGATTTCTCTCCTATACTGACAGATTGATAATCGAATTAGGAACATCTTAACGACTATTAGTCAAAACTGAATAACATTTTTACTATTAGAGCCAAGGATGATCCCCAGTGTCGAAAACATCCGCAAAGAATATTATAAAATAGAAGAAATGTTTGTTCCTCAAACGGTTGAGACTCAGCAAATTAGTTACACAACGGAATGTGCAGCAGGCAAGTTTACGTGCTATACTGATTTCACAGCATGTTTTAATGGACGCTATAAATCAAAACAAAAATAACAGTTGACACAAAAAGTATGTTTTACTGACGTTATACAAACTATCAAAAATAAAAATAAAACAGAGTAACCTAAAGACTAGTCCCAACCCATTGATTATTCACCTTTTCTCAAATTTTTTTTCAGATGTCGTGCCTGACACCTTTCATTGTACTTTTGTAATTTTATTACATATAATGTAGTGCATTTTTCAGTGTGTCCTTTCATATTCACAATCATCATTTCTTGCCACCATACACTAGTTTACCTTAAACACATACACTAGTTTACCTTGAAACATATCTGATACGTTGGTCAGCACCGTCGTAAACGTGATTAGCCTACAATAGATCGTCCTCAACTTCGTTCCTCAGGCAGAATTAAAAAAAATCCTGTACCAAAAATCTGCGTTACCTAAGTACTTAAAATTTATTAAGGCCAAATCTCAATGAAATATAAATACGATTACAGTCCATCTAGACCCTCTCTTCATTATCCTGTTATGACGTCCACCGTCTAACCAAAGCCCATTACTAGCATTAGATTACGTACAATTTTCGGAATATTCAAACTTTTGTCTTTTTGTATTGTCCTTCATATTATAACCTAAATCTATTTTTATGTATTTTTTAATTTTATATTCGGATTTTATTACCATTCAGTTCATGTTATGGATGTTTTTTCTCATTTTGTATTTGAGTTTTAACATATATTATGTACTGACTTTTTCAGTGTGTTTTATCCTATTCATGAAAGCTATTATAGTGCTCTATTGCATTTGTAGTCTATTGAATATTATAGTGTTTCTCATTGTATTATTATCTTTTTGCACTTAACAAGATGTACCGCAATGAAATTGTTCTTCATTGTCCTTTTTGCAATTTATTAACCTTTATCAACTCATTGTATTGTTTTTACATTTTTGCCTTGTAATTTTTTTCCTTCGAGCCTCGAGGACTCGTTTCCAATGTCCCAGAAGTTATTATTAGGATATCAAATTCGGGTAGAGAAATTAAAAAGAATGTAGGACTATGTTTTTTCTTACAAATTGAGATTAGTTACAAATTGGTTCAATTTCATGGCTTGGATGACATAATAACCGACTTACTTTAAAAGCCGCTTTTCATAAATGTAATCCTAAATAGCCTGGTTCAGAATTCATAACAATAAACGATTTACTCGCTTTCTTTTCAACTCCAACGAAATTAATCAGCTGAACGAATCATTGTTCCTTACAAATTGAGATTAGCTACAAATTAAATAACTTTGTTCAATTTCATAACTTGAATGTCATAATAACGACTTACTTTAGAAGCCGCTTTTCACAAATGTAATCCTAAATAGTCTGTTTCATAATTTATAACAATAAACAATTTACTCGCTTTCTTTTCACTGTAAAGAAATTAATCAACCGAAAGAATCAGGTCTCGTTTTCGTTTCAACTGTTACTCCATGTTACGAGTGGTAATCCATGTCACGAGTGGAACAAAAAGCGATTTACCAAAATTGGCCATAATCCATGTTAAAAGTTGAACAAAAGCGATAACATCTTTACAATAATTAACTCAAAACGGACATTCTGATTGGGACACGTAGATACGAAACTTTATTAACCAAAAGCTATAGCCTCTTTACAATAATTAACTCAAAACGGACATTCTGATTGGGACACGTAGATACGCCACGTTTCCTCAGGATATATAAAGGCCGAGCCTACCTGAAAACTTCAGTCGTTAAGTCCCATTCAGAGAAGTGTCTGAATGTATTTATAGGTGTGATTTTCCTATTACTTACTTTAAAGATTTTTGTAGTAACTTGTAGTCGCAATATTTTTGTGAGTTCTCTTTTTATGTACTATTATACTGTAATTAAATATTTTATTGTTTTTATGTTCATTTGTATGAATTCACTAGCTTCATATTATTCTTTAGATAATACACTATAATGTCCAGTGATTGTTTATATGAAACAAAATATATTCCTTGAAATGATTATAACATCAGTCGCAACTATTGAATTTTAGGCTTTTTGAATTCAAGCAATATTTTATTCACTTGTATCGCATTCTGCATGGAATTTTACAAGCACATGAAGTAGTAGATCACAGAGAAATTATTGAATATTTATTGTAATATGTATTGTATGCATAAGTGTATCTTTTGAGTATAGTTTCATATATATATATATATATATATATATATATATATATATATATATATATATATATATATATATATATATATATATATATAAAAGCCGTTAAGTCCCATTCAGAAAAGTGTCTGTCTATATTTACAGCGATCTCCGCTACCTCTTGCTGCCAGAGCTTCCCCAAAAGATGTAGCTGCATCGACACCATTACGCATGACACCTTGTCTTTGAGAGAGTCCGAATTTCCACCTTTTTCTCTCTATCCTCCCTTCTAGCCACGCAATAGAATATTGCTACGTGTTTACGAAAACATATTATTCAGATTCTTCACAGTTCGTGAATTTAGTATTCGTAAAAATTCTAATATTTACCGTTTCCTTGCTGATGATGCAAGGAGTCAGCTCCATGTTCCTCCGTAATTGCCGATGGGATATCTCTGGATACCGATTCATTTATCACGTGTTGCTGTCTTTCTATTGAGTTTCTCAGTCTTTGGGTCTCGGAGATTTCAAACGGATGTGGTTCCTCTCTGTTATCACCCTTAATGTGTTGTTGCTGAGTATCGATTGGTGTGTTTATTCCAAGTTCGTGGGTATTTCCAGTTGGAGGATAAAGGCTATCTAATTCGTTGGAAAGATTTAAAGCATGTGCACTTGGGTCAGGTATCATGTATGCAATCGAAGCTTGTAAGCTTATACAGGTCTTCTGGCTATGTGTCGTTCCGTTAGTGACCGAAGAGCTAGCCATGATATAGATCTCAGACTGTAGAGTCAAATCGACAAAAGTTCACGACTACGGAATTGCTTCAACAATACATGTCCTTAATAAGTATTCTCTTCTTCTATGAAACACAACGCTGCACTAGAAAAGGTTGATAAATCTTATCTTTCTTATGGAACCAGTGGACCTGAAAAAATAATATAAAACATATCAGTGTACAATTAAAGCAGTTCGTTGACCAAGTACTTGCCTAAAACTATATACTGTTTTGTATTGTGTGATTCACCTTTGTCAATAATTGATGGTAGGAATTTTTGCATACCTCAGTAATGTATTTCGCTGCAAACAAAGTTTTAAATAGCTATTTTTCTATGAATGCAGATTGTGTTTAAGGATTATTATTATTATTTGAAGGGTAAAGATGTTTTTTTGGATTTGAGATCAGGATATTCATTTTCACCTCGGGGATTCCTAGTGTACGTGATGTTCGCTAAGTTCTGTAGTAAAGGTTTAGCAATACTAGTTTTTTCTTTACAACTTAGAATATTCTAAAAATGGACTTGTGAAACTGATCCTGGTCATCTTTTAATGTCTTAGGTTTTTATATTGAAGTTGTTTATATTAGAATTATTTATTCCTACTTTAATTTCTGACTAGTTAAAACAGTCGAAAAAGTTGTGTTCAGTTTCAATTTGATCTGATTTTGTTTAGTTGTGTTTAGTTTTAATTTGAGAGGATTTATTTATTTAAATTATGCATAGGAATTACAAAGTGTTCATTGGTCTTTTCGGACTAAATCACTATTCTGGGATTATTTTGAATTCATTTAGAGACATTTTGGATTAAAAGATAAGATGTAATGAAAATGACTCGCAAATTCAAATACACAAATAAAGGCAAAAAGTTGAAAATATATTTTATAACTTTCTAGTTGTTCTGCAAAAAAATCAACATAAAGACCATTGTGGAGGCGCTAAGCTTTTGGAGAATGATTGACGGTACTGTGATCTTTTTCGTTCGGCTTGGTTTTGGAGAGAAGATCGAGTTTAATGTCAACTGAGGTGCAGATTTTTTTCACTAATATCGATTTCGGCTGACAGTCATAAGGATGGCCTTTGATAAGTCACAAAGATAGAATTCCATCTTTTAATCATTATAAATTCAAACCTGTATTAGCATGCAATCACCTAATCCTGGTACAAGAGGATTGTGATATAAATAGAATCTATACATGGTGACACTTGTGTTTAATTTAACGTCTACAAGAATCGCTCGCAGCAGTTATTTTGTTGTTGATCCATTCTTGAAATCATTAATTCTCCTGGTATCTCGTCCAACATAGATGCGCGATCTATCCATTTGTCTTGATTCTTCATGTTATGTAATTGTACTTACTATCGATATACAAAAGAATACGTACGTTTGTATTTGTATGGAGGGGTGGCGGTAGGTTGGTAGTAGACATTGTTTGAAACATATTATCCATAATTTTTAGAAATGGAAAGAAAACGCTTATTATATAATTTTTCATGTTAAAGACGTTAGCGACTGCTTTATAATAAACGACAGCTTAGTGGCAGGTTGAAAGAATTTTAAGGTTCTGTTGTGATATCAGTTTTTACTTCTGACATTGTTAACTGGAACTGAAAGCAACACTGCGATCAGAAATTGATTTTCAAATTGATTAAAACCTTTCATAAAATTCTGACGAGCATTAAATTTGATATGTCATTGTTATTTGTATTGCCCTACGCAAAATGTGCAATAATTAATTAATTAGTTAATTAATTAATTAATATCCGGGTTTAACACAGGGAAACGGTGATTGTCATGAGTATGTATGTATGTATGTATGTATGTATGTATGTATGTATGTATGTATGTATGTATGTATGTATGTATGTATGTATGTATGTATGTATGTATGTATGTATGTATGTATGTATGTATGTATGTATGTATGTATGTATGTATGTATTAAGAAAGATTCTGACAGTATAATACACTGGACCGACACGCTTCATGGTATGTTAGTAGCTGCTTATAAACAACAATTGTGTTTACAGTAGGGTCAGATAACTACTATTTCTTTCCATGAGAGATATGATATGCGGCAAGGAGGTGTTATTTCCCTTTTCTGTTTGAAATATGACCTTAATCGTGATTTGAATAGGTCTTCTACTGGATGCAACATCATTTATTTATGAATATCTTCATATTTGCTGATGATGTGCTTTACTCAGACTGTTTTGTTGGATTTCAAAAGCTATTAAGAATAAGTTAGCGCTTCGCATTAGCACATAGCATTGAATACATCACAAAATAGACTACGTATGTAATTCACACCTTAAAATCACACCTTAAATTGTGAACAAGGTAACCATACCTGAAATTATAATCTGCGTATAAATTATGTTGTTTCTCAATTTTGTTTTCCATAAAACATGTAATTCTTTCTATTTTGTCAAATGATAGTGATATATAATGACCATGTGGCTCTTTGAGTAAATGTAATTTTAAATTCGTTGAAAACATGTTTTAGACATGTAAAAGGTTTGTTATTTAAATCATTCGGATGAATTTGGATTATTCTTCTTAATGGGGAAATGTTTCACGTTCTGCAATGGTGTGGTTAAATGTGTGTACAACGATATATTTAATTTTTTTAATGGTCTATGATAGGTGTCATAGTGCGCCGGGAATGTTCTTAACAACACTGGCGCCATAGTGAGTGGCGAATGTTCTTAACAACAATGTGGCGTCATAGTGAGTGGCGAATGTTCGTAGAAAAACAATGTCAATAGCCTTTGCGTTAGGCTAAGAAACAGCGTTTACTCATTTAGAAATAGAATAGCTAGAAGTAATAACAAGATCTCGAAATCAGTGTTTCACCTTACTTGCCGTCGTAATTCATCAATAATGACCGTTGGAGCAAATTGTTGATTTAATATTGTTCTCCTATTTTTTGTGACAGGTGCTGGTTTTATTACATTTTTCAATAATAAACTTTTACAGGAGACAGATGCTGTCAAGTTGTCATTATTTAAAAACTTTATCAAGATAATTTGCATTTTATTCTGTTTGATGTATTTCGAAACCTTTACATTGTTTTCACATTTTGCATATATTAAATGTTGACTTAAATGCCAGGGCTGACAAAAAAATGTTAGAAAAAGGCATATCATCCTTTAATTCCAATGTTTTTGTTTTACAAAACTTAAACCAAACCATATATATATATATATATATATATATATATATATATATATATATTTCTCAACATTTATGAAAAAAAAACAACTCTAAATCTATGTAAATATTGAATCATGCAGTGTGTTACAAAACAGATGGACAAAACCATTCATTTTATTATTAGAAGACCCTAGTTAGTCTTCTTTATTAGATTAGTTGCTTGCATACGATGGTACTTTGAGGCTGTTTTCATCTCTTGAACAAAAGGAGTACTTCCTTGTCGTACTGTCCTCAGTTTATTAAGGAATTGTTTACAATGATACCGAACGCTTCGGTGGTCTAAGTCGTTACAGCGTTCGCCTTGGATGCGGGAGGTCGCGGGTTTGAACCTTGGAGGAGTCATACCAAAGACATGAAAATGGCACCAGAATTTCCTCAGCATTAAGAGGTTAGTGTTAGAACTGGTCGGCCAGATCATGTTAATGTTAATGGCACTGGGTTGGACATGATGCCGCATGTCTGCGCCATGATGCCCTAGTGCTACATATACATCATTATAAACTGCCACACTGCAGACATCGTAGCGATGACTGAAAAATTATTAAAGTCATTTTAATAATCTAAATCACACACAGACACCACACACACACACACACACACACACACACAGGGACACACACACACACATCATGATAGCAGAAAGCTCTTCCCAGCACACTTAATGTAAGGAAGAAAGTACTTTCTTGTTGTACTGTCCTCAGATTCGAAAACATGACCAATAGTTTGCTTCAACTAATTTTTCTTATTTTCTTCAAGGACACCCCTCTTAAGCCGCGCTAATACATCAACAATTTTATATCGTCGACTCAAAACAGATTTTCACACTTTTTATTTTTGTGAGCAGTTAAAATTAGTGTCCAGACATAAAGGATGTTTGTTCTAATTCAATTTGAATTGAAAACCTATGGAAATAGCACGATATTAAAAATTTAATAGTCGAATCCGTATGCCGTGCATGCTGTATCACCTCCACCCCTTTCATGTCCCGGGTGAGATTGTCAGATTGTCCCTGGTGAAATCGAGAGACCCATTACATGTCTTATCCCAGCATGATCTGGCATAGGGGCTACACTAATGAATGAAATCCAAGACCAGGTACATATTTTATAACACTTGGTTGCATGGCTTAGGGGTGGGGGTCTAGTCTACCGATAGATATAATTACGCTAAAGAAGTAGGTGTGATACCTCAACAGGTAGTCGCTAGTACAAATAACATATAGACTTCAAATGAATGTACCTTTTGATGTTTTCACGTTAATTTGTGTGGTAATAAAAGATTATTTAGTGTTGCTGCCTAGGGCATAAACATGGGGTAAAGTTAAGTAATAAATTCACCTTACAAGTACAGCCAGGCAGCTTTGCGTCGCAAATGAAGAGTAATAGTGGTTTGATGTTTAATGTGCTCTCTCTCTCTCTCTCTCTCTCTCTCTCTCTCTCTCTCTCTCTCTCTCTCTCTCTCTCTCTCTCTCTCTCTCTCTCTCTCTCTCTCTCTCTCTCTCTCTCTCTCTCTCTCTCTCTCTCTCTCAATAAATAGCCAATGAGACATATATATATTTATTGATGGCATACATGGATTGACGGCCGATATTTATACTAATAACAGCATATTTGTAATACTGCTATCAGCGAATACAGCGCAAAAGGATCTGACAAAAACTTTACATGTTTTAATTAGGATGGCTAATAAAATCAAACTTATGAACCCCCAATATACAATTTAATAGGTGTTTCAGTTTATGTTAAGTAATATAAAAAGTATAAAATCGATAAGAGTTATTCTTGATTTGCCTAGAATAATTCTAGGAAATGCTAAGGACTAAATTGGGATCAGTCCTTATTAAATAACGTTAATATTCCAAACCAGGTTTAATAAGTTTCTACAGCAACTAAACATTCCTGGCTGAAATTTAAATAATTATTAATTTACCAATCAAGTTCACCAATTCATTCCTTGAAAATTGTGTGCCAAAAATTTACAGGGTTAAACCTGACAGCAAAAGCTGCAGAATAATTTCATACGTGGAGTAAAATCCCGTTTACATTGCCTTGGAAATACAGTTAGTTATTTATTGTCGGTACAATTTTGTAAAAGAAAAAAACCTTGTCATTATCTCTAAAATAAATTCACTAAATATATTAAAATCTGAAGTGAAATTTGCTAGCAATTAAAGGATCCTAAACAACTTTGACTCATTAGTTGTAAAAGTTCAAGGGAAATATGTCTGCAAAGGACCCTAGACAGCTTCGACTCATTCATTGCAAGCCATGGTGAGGAATACGTTTTCAAAGTGATATACAGAAGAAAACTAGGCCAGTGGCAAGCCAATGCATATCCTCAATCTTGCAGGTGAGTTATCTGACATAGGCATATGTATAGTGTCATACCCAGTTAGTGTAGAGGCCTATGTGATATAAAGGTGGGAAATTTAATGGTTTCTAACCCGTGAATCAAGGGCAAGTCTTTTACTCCTTAGGTCTGATCCAAGTCCACAGCTGGATGTACAGGTCAGTAAGACCTCTCTCAAATTATATGCATGTCTGATATTCCATCACCAGAACGAGGCTAACTGAGCAAGCTATAGTAGAAGCTGAAGTTATGGAAGCCACTAGTAATACTAGCAGAAAATCAGCAGAGCATTGTTTTGTGCTCAGTTATACGTCAGATTCACGATATGGTCCAACACTATCTTTATTCAATTCCGAAGAATCCTACATTGAAAAAGCAATGGACAACTTTGATAAGAAGAGATAAAATTCAAAGCTGTCTTTTGCTATTTCTCAGTATATAAAAGTTCTTCATTCCAAAGACTTGCTCTCTTTTACCGTATACATTTTAAACATTTTCAGTTATTACTCAAAAGGAATATTTTAGTAAAAGCCTGAAATATTTTTTCTTGGTATTGTGTATTATTCCTTGTATGCATATTTTGTTTTATTTGCATTGATTAGGTTACAAAGTCAACAGTCGTGCGTTCAAAGCATTTTACAAAGGATGATTGCAAGTTATGGACACCAGTACGATAAAGACTATGTCCTAATGCAATGTCATCCATCTTTGATTGGAGCAGCGAAAACATACTCAAGAGACCCTTAAAAAGAAAAATACTTGCTTCTGAAGAACCACTTACAGTTTTATAAAGGTAATTAAGCTTATATTTTGTAAAATGAGAGGGAAATATCAACAAGAAAATAGTTTTTCAGATGCTGTTAAACCATGAATTTATTACTTCAGTCATTGATACAATAGTACACAAAAATTGATTGCAACATTTTAATCAAAAAGTTCTTTAAAAACCACATTGGAGCCAGGCAATTTAAAAGAGGCATTGTTATATCACAAGTAATTGTATATATAGCATATTCCCGAAAAACGGGTGAAATGTGTTCGTGTTTGGCTAATATTACAATAATACAAACTTGTTGGATTGTGGTTTTATTTAACAGAATGGATAATGATGTAACTGTGACAGATCTGTTTGTTGACACAAAAGCCAAATCCGGTAATGAAGATCAAGGACAGTCATTATATCAGCAAAGGATAAAAGAGTTGGAGGGAAAACTTCGACATAAATCGTAAGAATGCGAAAGAATGAAAAACCATTTGCAAATAGAACGTTTTGGCTTAAACAGGTTTTTAAGTGACAACACTCATATATTATTCTATACAGGTTTTTCCTCCTATTACACCTTTGCTGCTTTCTTTACTTGTATTCAGCCATCAGTTCAAACCATGCAGAGCGCCTACTACAAAAGTAATGAAACTTAGTTTGGCAGATAGAAAACTTAGCATGCTCCTTATAAATGAATTGTTCATGTTTCTTTATCGTTTTAAAGCTGGTCTTCTTGAGCAGGATCGCAGTGTTAGATTCAAATGTTCTCTGGAAACCGTGAGCCGTAAAATAGTCACTTGGACTAACTTTCTATATTTTGTTCTTGGTACCCATCCTTTTTGGTTACCAGGAGAAATTGCTCAAACATTAATGCCAGAAAGATTCAGAGCTTTGTATCCATCCATCCGAGGCATAATTGACTGTATCGAGATAAGAAGTGAACAACGTTTGTCTCTTGTACTTAACACCAAATCATTTTCGAAGTACAAACATACTGTTACAGGCCAGGGGTCTTTTGCTTGACCGAGCGGTGTCAAAACCCTGGGCTCGAATCCCGCTAGAAGTCATAAGTTTACCTCATATTTCCAAAGTTGTAAGTCGGAAAGCCAGACGTGTCCATTCTATACATACATTTTACAATAATCAATACAAGACCACCTTATTTACAACTTGCAATTAAGCCATCAAACGCACATCTCCACAGTTTCTCTATATTAACTTTTCATTCCGCTTGTAATTCACACCGTAGAAACTGTACAACTATCCCTAACATGGGGAACTATTTTAACTGCCCACCCGAGGCCAGTTTATCTAACGTTTAAAGGCACATCACACCAGTAAACATACATCACCTTTGCCACTATGGCAACATAACCGGTATCAACCGAGTCCTTTCTCATTTATCCCATTGCGTAATTTACCGGTTTACTACCATAAATACTGCCGCTGCAGTCACAACACTGATGTACACCAGTAGTTTTTATAAAGTGCTTTATCACGACAGGGACAGTCATGCGGATTGGGTCTGAGTTCGCTACTCATTGTCTATGGCATCTCACTAACACTTTCTCTCCGTGACGTTTGCTCCTAATAACTGACTAATTATTTCGTGCTAAGGAATATTTCCCACTGCAACGAATTCCAATAATCGAACATATAATCACACAAGCCTACAAATTGCTTAAACTAAATGCGCATCTCCTTAATTTTCTTACAATACCATCACATTTAAATGTCTTTGGGGTATTGCGCCTCATGGAGCAATAACTTTCATATCTTCACTTTATGCTGGTTGCATGTCTGATGTGGAAATTGTTAAATTATCTTTTTTACTTGATCTTCTAGTGCCAAGGGCTGATGTCGTGGAATATATAAAGGTTTCACTCTTCGTAAAAATTAGGCTGAAAATACCTGTTTGTTTTAAGCAGTATAAGGCAGTTCAGTATCGGCGAAATTGAAGAAAAAAAAAAACAGAACTAATTGCGAAACATGGGATTCACATTGAATGTATGAACAGATGAATGAAAGAAAGTCATTTATTAGATTTTCCTATTTCCCTTTCGCTAACTGGTTAAATAAATCAACTTTGGTCTGTTACCTGTTTGCTGGTAAATTTTAGAGGTCTCATTGTGCAACCATGGTCAAATGTTGTATCTTAAAGAATCTTGTTACAGATAGTAATTGAAATAAAAGTTATCTACTTTGTCTTTTACTTGCTGCCAGACAGCTTGGTTGAAAATTATAGCTTATAAATGCTAATAATTTTGGCACCAGATCAAAAAAACACATCACTTTAATCCTGTAACTGCAAGCTCTGTCAAAATTTAGTAATAGTGCTTTTGATTTTTCTTCAGTTGCAGAACTCCATTTTGTTCTTGAGCCAGATATTTGACCTCTAAGAAACCCCTTAGTTGAGAACGCATAATTTCCAGTAAACCAAATGGCGGGATATATTTGGGATTGTATACTTTTCTGTTTGGACATGCAGCAGACCAAGGACACCAGAAATTTACAATCACTCCGCAAGGATGGAGGTTAATTTAGGTTTTTTGTGTATTGCATAGGCCTTTGCTGCTTTAGGTTCTGTTGCACACCTTTGACGCATAGTTGTGATATATTTTTTACTGATTTTAACCTTGTCACCAAGATGGTGGGATACTTGCGGTGCCTATAAATCTCTCCTACGTTTGATGCAGTAATTCTATTTCTTCTGATCCTGTACCATAATGAGTTTTGGTTTTGGGAGCCTTGCTTGCTCTTCAAACTTCTTTGTTTCACCCACGGTTATTTTTAAACCTCTAATTTTATACTTTGCAGATTTGTTAATGCTATATAAAGATGATTCATCATGTAATTAGAGCAGGTCAGGTCTGAAAATGATGCAGCGTCATACATATTTATAATACAGTGACTCTCTAGCTTTTGTTGGTAGCTGAGGCCAGAACCACGAGGTACACAACCAAATTTTGTTTGAGCCAATGTGGCTAAAGGTAATTGCAACGCAAGTAAGATTAACATGGAACTGTCAGCCTTTTGTAGGATGGACATACTGTGTTTCCAGTCCACATTATCCCCATGAATAGGGTTGTATAGTGTAGATTTTATAGCATACGGTGACATATCACCGCTGACCAAACGTCCGTTGTATTAACATATCCTTTAATTTCAATATTTTGCTCTGTTTTTCCTTGAAGTTTTTCCCACTTGGAGCATGCCATATTTGAGGCTGGCATGTTTATGCTATATCTTTTGGAAGTGCCCTTTGTCTCAGCATTTTGTATTTGGCAAACTGATAGAGTAAAACAACAATATGTGACCGCGCCGGTGGCCTTGTGGTTAGAGCGTCCGCCTCGGATGCGGGAGGTCGTAGGTTCGAGTCATATCAAAGACTTACAAAAATGGTACTAACAGCTGCCTCGCTTGACGCTCAGTATTAAGAGTTTAGTGTTAGGACTGGTCGGCATGGTGTCAGGATAATGTGACTGGGTTGGACATCATGCTACATGTCTGCAGCATGATGCCCCAGTACTAGACATCACTATAAACTGTCACAATGCAGACATCGTAGCGATATGACTGAAAAATTATTAAAGCTACATTAAAAATCATTCTCACATCACACATCACATACTCATTTAGAAGAAAGAGTTTAACTTCAAGGCTTCAAACTGTAGCCCAAAATGGGAGATCAATATTTGCTTCACGTACTTTAAGTTCACACGGAAAGTATCAGAAAAAGCACGAGAATATATAAGTGTGAAATTTCTCAAAATTCTATCTTTAGAAATGATTCCTGGAACTACAGGTATGACGTTTGCTCAAAATATACATCCAAAGAGAAAGTTGCTGAAAACAGGGAATCATACTCCCACAAATGGAAAACCAATGTATACTAGTAAATATAAAATATACTATCGTTACAAAGTCACTTTTATCTAGTAAAAGTATTAATTATGCATAAGGAATTTACTTTGGTTTCATTAATTTTCTTTAATTGTTTCGTAGTTACCCCACGACTTTAAAGACCCATTAAAACAAATAGACACAGGTGATGATGTTTGTTAAATGTTAAATTATTTTCTTCTGACCTCCGTGTATATGGTTAACTTGGGAAAATCCCACTTATATACTTACGGCTAGTTCAGTTAGCTACGTATTGGTTTAGAATTAAAAATTATGCAAATAGTATTCTCAGTACTACATAGGCGGTGCAATAAAAGCATGCATTGGATTACACTCCTAAAAGATACTTTAAACAGTTTGGGTGAAGTGTGGCTGTTTCTCAGTTCTGTAGATTGCTCCCAGTTTATTATATTTGTGAAACAAAGGATCCCATCAGACTTGAATAACAAATTTAAAAGTCGAACAAATTGTACATATATAAAGCTGTCACTAAATGCGAAGGGTTTTTTTAATTCATGTGTAATCATACACATGAATCACCTTTGACAAAACTCTTTTCATCATCTGCGAAATGAAACTGGGAGTTATGTAAGCAATAGACTCGATAAAAATCTGGGAGTTATGTAAGCAATAGACTCGATAAAAATATGGGAGTTATGTAAGCAATAGACTCGATAAAAATCTGGGAGTTATGTAAGCAATAGACTCGATAAAAATCTGGGAGTTATGTAAGCAATAGACTCGATAAAAATCTGGGAGTTATGTAAGCAACAGACTCGATAAAAATCTGGGAGTTATGTAAGCAACAGACTCGATAAAAATCTGGGAGTTATGTAAGCAACAGACTCGATAAAAATCTGGGAGTTATGTAAGCAACAGACTCGATAAAAATGAAAGATGCTGTATGCTATTTAACAACCACGATATTGAAGATGAATACCATTTTCTTCAAGTGTGACCAGTATATACTTCTTACGTATATGAATTATTCAAAAAGAACTTTTGAATAAACCACCCTTGCATAAGAACATTCGGTTGTTAACTCCTAATAATAATAGAGCAATATATTAAAGAGTTTGTTAATGAAGCATTAAAAATACGATATTCATTATTATCTTTGAGTTATTTATTGTGTCTATTTGTCCATCCTTTGCTTTGAGTTATTTATTGTGTCTATTTGTCCATCCTTTGCTTTGAGTTATTTATTGTGTCTATTTGTCCATCCTTTCCTTTCCAGTCTATTTGTGGACACGTTCTAGACCTGTGGCTATGGTTGCTTGTGTCCCCACCCCCAATAGCACTTTCAGAAACAGTTAAAGGCTTTTATGTTATTGTTCCACCTAGTGATGTATTGTGTTGTTTTTCCTTAAACAATAAAAGTAGAATGTTTGTAAGAAAATTTTAATGTAACTTTAGTTCCGGGGTTTCTTTCTCCTTTTTTTTAAACGGTTAAATCCTTTTCAGATAAGTCATACTATAGGGTTCCCGGTTAGCAGGCCGCTTATTTCTGTCCCTATTCCAATACTTGAATAAACCTGGATATATACCTTGTATTCCACCCATTGGCAAAGTCTATGGATAGTTTCCATTACATAGTTGGTACTTTAAATGATCTTGGCTAGAGGTCATCTTAATGTCACATATGTGTATCGTGTGCTGTAAAGTACTGTCTGCTTTTTATTTTTGAGTCTAGACCAACCACTGTTTTGTAAAATCATTTTGGTTATAAGGTTTCTATGTTATTCAAAATTAACGTTAAAATTTATTTATGATTCATGTGTATATTCTAGTGTCTTGCGACTTTATTCTCTCAATCTGTACTCAGGTAGATCTGGCAATTTTCCAGGTGATTAAAATTTTCCGACTTTCACCAGAGCGCCGACTCATTTGTTTTATGTGGATGAAAAATGAAATATCAAACTGAAAATAAAACTTGGTATTTTTGTTGTGTCTGTTCTGTAGTGCGTATCATTCAAATGCGTCTTTCTTCAATGCTTTATTTGTATGAAAGTGAAAAGGTCAAATCATCTTTATTAAACTGTATGTAAATTGTACAAAAAGGAAACGGAACATAGATAAAAGGTACTAGTGTTAAAGGAGAGAAAGGTGTATTTTGTGTCCATTATACTTCTTGTATTGTTTGTTCATGTTTCCACAATAAAAAGAAAAAGGTTTTCATTAGCTCCTCCATTGGCCTGTTTACTTCACTTAGAGCCTCGTAACATAGCTCCATTGGATCTACGCTTTTTACGTCCCTTGTTTTTCAGGTCTCTGTATCAAACGTATATTGCACAGTGTCAGTGATTATTTTGACTGGTGTTTGATTTGTACTCGTATACGTGATGGTTTTGGTTTAACCGTGGAGGCGACTGATGTTTTGTTATCAGTATGATTTTGTTCTAAAGTATTCTTTATTTTGGGGTCTTTGTAGAGGTTAATCCTGGAAATCAAATACCTAGAAAATATACAACATCTGACAGGCAGATCCACGAATTTACGTACCCACGAAAATGATCTTTTTTGTTTTTACAAAGTCACGAAAACTGAGACCCACAAAAACAAATGATACCATATTATTCTAGCTCAATGGCGATAACGGGCAATCGATAACTGTTTCGCCTTGAAGAAGTCCATTGTATATAGAAGTATACTTCCAAACATAAAAAGACTATTGATTTGACGTATGCAAAATACACTTAGCTAATACAATGCATTATGTGTCTACAACACTTGGTAGCATAAATGAATGAATAAATTAATTTTTAATTACGATAGAAAATCTGTTTACGCATATATCGGAGCAAGCGAACGAGATAGTTTTTGTTGTTGCTATGGGTTTGATGCCATTTTTCAGTACAAGATATGCTATATATTGTGGTCAGTATAACTGATATAGGAAGAATCAGAGAAAAACCTAGTAAGAACGGGAAGCTACTTGCAATTTTCGCACATACCCACATCAGCCATGACCGAGAGAGAGAGAGACTCAAACCCACGCATACAGAAGTGAGATGGCAGTGATGGGTGAAGGCGGGCGCTTTAGACCACTCGGCCATCCTGGGCCCCCGAACAAAAGAGAGAGAGAGAGAGAGAGAGAGAGAGAGAGAGAGAGAGAGAGAGAGAGAGAGAGAGAGAGAGAGAGAGAGAGAGAGAGAGAGAGAGAGAGAGAGAGAGAGAGTCTAAGTTGGAATGCATCATACTTGTATTTTTTATCGAGGGTTTTTGTACGGTTCTCAAATTGACATTTCAGAATAATTGCAAAAGCTTATGGGGTTTCTCAGAATTAAAGACAAAATGGTATTTATCTTCTACATCATTACATCTTCGACTCTAGACAATTCTCAAGAGAAGTTATCCAATAATTTTAGTCTTGTAAGCAAGGTAATAAATTATCTCATGGAAAAGGAAATATTGATTCTTGCAACATAGAGGTATAGAAAAGAAATATCTGACACTGATCATATTACATGCAGCACACCATGAAAACTGCAATTACTTATCTTGCCCTCTACCCCGCCCCATCAAGCCACCATTTATTTATGAACAAAATTAAAGATGAACATACCTCGTTACATTATATATATATATATATATATATATATATATATATATATATATATATATATATATATATATATATATATATATATATATATAATTTGTGATATATGCTACATGTTAATCCCGTTTACACATATGTCTTCTATACATGATAAACGAAATGTCGTTGATAATGAAAAACACGATGTTTGGGAGTATGTAATACATGAACCATGGAAAAACATATTGAAGTATTTGTACCTGTTTTTTATATTCTAATAGGAACACAAGTAATAAGACTTAAAAAATAAAATGTAATTTCTCTATAAGATCGTTAGGTTTGAATGGCTAAGTAATTATGTTACACGCTGGTGATGTCCTAGATGATTGACTACTGGGGAAAATCAAAACAGATTCCTCATCAGTATAGGGTCATCTTTTATAAAAGTTACAATCAGCCATATCTGGAATATTGTAATGTAATTTGGGGTAATACCTCTAATTCAAACATAACAACACTTTAAAGAATCCAAATGAGGGCTTGCCATTTAATTCTAGATCAATGTATTGACAATTTCCAGGATGCAATGAATAATTTAAAGATTTTAACAATACATGAAAGAATATTTCTAATAAGGTCCAAACTAATGTATAAATTATCCAGAATAGCACTACAAATTTACAGCCCATAAGAAGTAAAAATTACATTATGCAAAGGCCAAAAGAAGGAGTTGATATAAAACATGTTTTCAATGGTCCTCTGATATGAAGCAGCATTCCCAGTGACATAAGGAAGGCTCCTAGCATTTCTTCTTTTCATAATCAGTGGCTTAAATGGATGAAGTCTTTAAAAAATTTAACAGTTCTAGGACAATAAATACCGCCTGCTTTTCTATAATTTTGCATTATTTTGAATTTTTCAATGCAGGGTGATATTTTATGTTTTATATATGTTTATGTTATGTATTCACAGATGCCTGTGCATGTGTTCCAGGCTTGATACTTTGACTTTTAAAATCACTTAATTATTTAGTGTCTAGCCAGATTCTTCACAATGTTCACATCATGTTGTATATACTATATATATTGTACATAACAGATAGAAGGCATCAAAGTATAATTAGTTATGTAACTGAGTTACCTTCTCTAAATATTATTATTATTATTATTATTATTATTATTATTATTATTATTATTATTATTATTATTATTATTATTATTATTATTATATAAAAGGTCAGTTGAATCAAGTAAATACAAGTCTTCTTTAAGCATAATGTAGCTAATGGTTACCAAAAGACCATCTGATGCTGGCTCAATCGTACATTACCCATTTTTGAGTAAGTATAGACATAAATACTCGTTGGATTTACTTGTAATGTTTAGATCTCTCTCTCTCTCTCTCTCTCTCTCTCTCTCTCTCTCTCTCTCTCTCTCTCTCTCTCTCTCTCTCTCTCTCTCTCTCTCTCTCTCTCTCTCTCTCTCTCGCGTCTTATATAACGAAACTTTGATTGTACTTGACCCATACGTCATATATGTATGACCGAAGGATGATGGATGATTTGTTTCAATAAAGTTTTATTCTGTTCAGTAGTTGATGCATAAGTGTGTGTGTGTGTGTTTGTTTGTTTGTGTGTGTGTGTGTGTGTGTGTGTGTGTGTGTGTGTGTGTAAGAAACATGTTTAAAAACTAATTTTAATAATATACCATGCGATTTTAAATCGTTTCAAAATGACTTTACTTTGCTGGAGAAGCTGTTTGCCAGCTGTACCATTTTGAATCACAGTATCCGAGAAAAAGCAGAATGTTTTCTGCATAACGAAAAGCGCACGAACCAATACTTTCCTATTAAAACTGAAATGTGTCGATTAAAAAATACGCAAAACTTAATAAACAAATAAATTTAAAAAAAAAAAACAAACTGGTTTTAAATTTTTCACATGGATTTCAATAATTAGGATTGATAGAGGAAATCGGTCACTACTCTATCCACAATGCTGTCTCTAACTGATGATATTAGGTTTAACATGCAGTATTCGGAAATTTATCTAGCTTGATTGAAATTATGGGGGTAGGGGTTTTGAACAATTGGAGAAAAGGTAGTGATGCATATACTTGCTTGTACTCGATTTGTCTATTCGCAAGACTGTTCAACCTCTATGACAAGTGTTTCGTGCAAGCATTCGAAAACTTACAGAAAGATGCAAATTCTATTTATAATGTACCCGTAAGCAGACGAGATATATCCAACTATTCCTTTTGCAAGGTAGTTCACATTCTTTCCATTTTCATCTTACGCGGAATTGTGCAGATTTAGATAAAACAACATAACGTGATGAATATTAGTTCATTTGTACGCTTACCTCAATGGCCAGTCCGATTAGCACTTAGAACTCCTTTGTACAGACTTTTCTCCTGGCACCAAGGTTATCAGCTAATAGAGCTGGGACTTTGTGCTCATATTTAACTTTCCAATATTAGCCGAGTCACCTAAATATATCGACTGGGATTTCAGCTCTAAAAATAGACACAGGGATTTTTTTTTTTTTTTTGCAATATATCGGTACTAATTATATCGAAGATGGAAACCAATCTTGAAATGGTTGAACATAAAATGGTTTTTACCATTGGAAGTTTAGCAATATCGGTGCTACTTATATCGAAAGATGGAAACCAGCCTAGATATGCATGAACATAAAATGCCCCACAAGACCCTTCCGGACCACGATACCATTTTCAACGAAAAGGCATCCCCCCTCCGCAACTTGTCAACTCTAGGATTCCAGATTGGCACAGAAGAACCTGAGCCAAAATCCAAACACGATCCATTGGATCCCCGTCTAAAAACACAAAACAACCCAAACACAACTAATTACTCTAAATAATTTAAGAGGGCCCACCTCATCTCAGATTGGCTACCACTTTCGTTTTAGAAGTACGCCCAGTACACGAAAATAACGCTTATTCAAAATTCACAACCAAATCTAAAGCGGGACCAATTCAAGGTTCCTGCAGACTTAGCAAAAACAAATTCCATGACATTTCCAAGGCCATAACATAAAAATCAAGGACCACACTCTCTTGCATTGTCAAGTAAATGAATATAAAGAATGTCATCTTTTAATCTAAAATAACAAATAAGTTAACAACAAATATTTTTAATAGGTACATTTTAAATTTACCTGGGCTAGCACACTTTGACTTTATGTAATAATTCGTGTCATAATCCAATAATCAATGTAATTTGTATTACAAAGAAAAAGGAAACAATTCTATGTAGTCTTTGTATGTGTTCCTATTTACAATATTAACAAAACACATTACTTTCCAGTTGCTTTCTTTTATTTAGTGAACTACACCAGAAATCATGTGATACTTCCATTATGGGAACTTACTCTTGTTATATGAATTGAAACCATTTATTGATTGTAATTTTATGATTTTATTTATTCGGTTCTCGGTGCTCTATGAAATTTGAAGTAAGCAATTTCTTTAACTCCATTGTCACAAATTCCATGACTTTTCCAAAACTTTGCAAGGTTTTGATAAAGTCCATATCTTTTCAAGGCCCTTGAAATTTATTTTTTAAATTCCAAAACTTTTCCAGGATTCCATGACCTGCAGGAACCCTGCCAATTGCATAGGTGGCTAGTACAACATTGACTTCGGGCTCAATTGATCCAACTAATGCTTCTTCCCAGCATTCGTATGGGCGGGTTGCCTTGTTTGCGCGCTTTGCTGCCTGCGGCTGGCTTCGGCGTCGTACTGTCTGACACGCACTGGTCAAAGGTCTCAAGGTTCCGAAAATCCAAGCACCATATCCAAAAGCCCAACACCAGAACTAAGCACCTCCTTGGGGAGCAATGTCACCCAAATGGTGATATCCGGCTCGGGCATTACCCAAGGGGGTTATCGTCCAGCACTAGGGTAAACGGTCCTTTTAGTCAAATCGTACAAGCGGGGAAGTGCACACACAACCATAATCTTATCAGTTGCAAAAACAAAGAAGCAAATAACAGTAAGAGCCGTAGTATCAATTGGTACAAAAGAAAATACGCATCTTTATATATATATATATATATATATATATATATATATATATATATATATATATATATATATATATATATATATATATATATATATATATATATATATATATATTAGTTATAACAATACAAAGTCTCCATGCACGAGGAATAATGACCTTCGTATCCATGACCTTTAATCTTATAAATAAAAGAAATTTAAAATTTCAGTTTAGGACCATGTAAAAAACAACAGGAAAGGATTGCTTACGTAAACCATCCAATACCAGTTTTGCATCAGGGAGGAAAAGTCTGTCACCGTGCTGTCTATTTCTTCGGAATATTTTTTATTGATATGTGCGGCCTATAATAATAATAATAATAATAATAATAATAATAATAATAATAATAATAATAATAATAATAATAATAATAATATGAAGTTGTATGTATGTATGTATGTATGTATGTATGTATGTATGTATGTATGTATGTATGTATGTATGTATGTATGTATGTATGTATGTATGTATGTATGTATGTATGAATGCATATATTTAGTCAGAGAGAGAGAGAGAGAGAGAGAGAGAGAGAGAGAGAGAGAGAGAGAGAGAGAGAGAGAGAGAGAGAGAGAGAGATGTACTCACATGATAACAGATTATCCAACTACAAGTTTCATGTAACTGTGATGTAGATTTTCTCCCGCTTTCTTGCAAACATAAACCAGTGTAATTTGGTTCCGACAAAAAAATAAATAATCCGAGATAAGTCCTTATCAGAAAAGGTGAATTGTTCTTTTTAGTTTATTGCTGAGCAAGGAACTTCAGAGTAAGAGAAATTTGTATATGAACACATTTTAGCAAAATATGTACATGTACAAATCTCTTAATTTAATATATAAATCCGTCACAGACACATTTGAGCAAAATGTGTACATCTACAGATTTCTCTTGTTTTAATATGTAGATATGTCACGCACAAAATGTGTACATGTACAAATACATGTTACTTTGGCTTTGTGTTCCGTTGGCCGCTATCGGCCATCGTAGGAAAAACAGCGAGACAAAGGATGCTAACTACAAAGAGAAACACAAACCAAACAACAGTACATGCCCTTAGAGCTGAAACTGGTCTCTAACAATTGAATCTACGACCTTTAAGCCCTAAAACCCGGCAACGAATTAACCAGATAAGAAATACTCAAATTCCACATGAACCAACACGAAGTTGCGCGGTTATAGACGCCGATAAAGAGATATTAATTAGAGTTTATAACTCGGAGAGGAGAAGGAAAAACAAAATCCAATAAAACCAGCAAATATTAAATCCGGCGCTAACCAAATATCTAAAAAAAATTTCTTTCAACCACTAATAAGCATTTGAAGCGAAAAGTTCAGTGTATGCACATGAAAAACAAGTATGACCGTTTAAAGTTGGAATAAATAAAATTATAAATAATTATTTTTAAAAACAACAGCAACTCAGGAAAATATAATGAGTTGACAGTGGAACGCATGCTGTATTAAAGCAAATGCTGACCACTTATACGTTATGATAAAAGTTTAAATGTGCGGAAAACCCGATATTATCAGCATACAAAAAATACAACCAGTTACACAACACTTGTTACCAAGACCATAGAATGCAATACTAATTACATGAAACATTGCTCCACAAGAACCAATTAGGGAAACTAAAGAGTAATGCAATCACTTATTCAAACTTCACGACGACATATTTCCAGTCGATATTGTGCCTTTGCATCCATGACACTATTTATTAGGGGACTAAGCAGTTTATTTGTGTGTTTTTGAATGGGTGACTATATTACGAATAAGACATGCTATGTATGGCTTCTTTAATTATACATAGCTATATAGTACTGAATGAGATGAAAACTCTACAGTAAAGCCTACCCAACATATTTATTATATGACATCATTTTAAACTGTCAGAGAATGAAAAGTGTGACAAGAAATAAAGGTCAAAGTTATAAAATAAACTTTACATTGGTCTTTTTTAACTTGGCTTAAAGAAAACAGAACAATTAATTATGTCTAACATAAACTGCATTCCCTTTTGTAAATAATTTGGTTCAGTTATTGATGCGGCATTAATTTTTGAAGGCGATTTCTCTGTCTACACCCTTTCTTACCGAGCCCTTAGGAGACCTGACCATTAATAATTACACACGTTTTGGTGTTCAGACAAAACTGTTTTATCCAGTTGTTTTTTAGTTCTCAAAACTGACAAACATCATACCTTTATCACAATAAGGCCACTAAACTGAGCTAATTTCACTTCAAAGTCGATTAAAAGAACAAGTCGTGGAATATTGTGCTTGTTGGTGAACAATCTCGTTATTTAAGTTTCTTCTATTCTCTGAAATGCTATGTTCCTTTAGAAACCCTTTTTGATCCTTATGTATAATTGTGGGAAGCACAGTTTTAACCCTACTTGCAATACATGCAGTAACAAATTTTTATCATACGTTTATTAGTGAAATAAGGCTCCAGTTTCAATTATACAGATTAGATTTGTAATCATTTCATCTACATAAAAATCATTATCCCTGCTTTCGGTTTCGCTCTAGAGTTTCGTATTTTGCATAAGGTTAGCTTTTTAAAAACAAAGAAATTTCCAGGAATGCCACACTGGATATACTGACTATACATACATACATACATACATACATACATACATACATACATACATACATACATACATACATACATACATACATACATACATACATACATACATACATACATACATACATACATACATACATACATACATACATACATACATACATACATACATACATACATACATACATAAAGGCTGTGCATCTTAGATATTGTTAAAAGAACTTTTATTCCCTTTACATTAACAATTAACTAAACTCTTCTTTGCATTAAGTTTTAGGTTAAATTATTTCGGAAACAAATGTATATTTTTTGAATCCATTGCGCGTGTTGATTTCTATTTTTTCGTAAAAAGTTACATGGAAAATGTTTTGCTTTTGTAATATCTCATATCTTTTTCATTTTGACATTTGCTAGATTTTTAACCTTTTTAGAATTTGATGAAGACAGGAATATTGGTAGCAAATCTTGTATGCGTCATCTACATTTGGCACAAAAAGCCTTCAATATATCTTCGGGACCACCCAAAATATAAGCTACAGGGCATAACTTTGACCAAATCTAAAACTATGACAGCTGACACGGTAGGAGAAGACAGATTGCAGTCTTGGAACTCTATGACCGTGGCTTGTTTGCTTGGCTAAGAATTCTGCTAACAATACCCTAGTTAAAAGTTCGAACCTGTAAAGTAGTCGCACATGGCATTACCTAACTAAAGGTTCTTTAATCCAGATATCATCAGTGACCCATAAACTGGGATCTGACAAAAAATATTGTTTCAGTTTTCAGAAAGCAGAGATTTCGGTTTATTGAATGATTCATTTAAATCAAAACAAGAAAACAGGAAAACTTCGGAACCAGAAAAATGAAATGTTTCGATTCCAGGAGGATTTAAATTTATTTATTTTGGTTTCGGTCAAGAGATGTTTAACAGCATATGCCAAACGATCGCGAAATGTATTATGCAAGTTTGCGCTAAACAAAACGACGCCACGGGCAAGCGTCGCATTAGACACCATACGCTCACAAAAATATACTGCAACCTCTACTAAATGCCCCACCCCGTCCGTTACAGGTTTGGCGCCATGAGCTGCCACCCTTATCGACGCCCCATACGAAGGCCCTGGCCACATTACTTACTCCGAATTGAACGTAATCAACGCTCCAGTATCAACGATATTTTTTCATATGTATATACAGAATGACTTTATAATAGAAATGTTCAATATTGAAGTTATGGCTCACAAGCTATAGACAACAAGGCAGAGAGATTAAAGTCTATAAAAAGTATCACTCAGTACTCTAATCAATTAGAAATTTGAAGTGTTTTTGTTTCCAAAGAAAGCTCTCTGTATACGTGCGTTAGTCAGTTGCAGAAATAGCCCTTGTATTATTATGCAACTTAACAATTCCAACTGACCAAGCACTATACTTTCTTATTGACATTTAATACCCTACGGCAACTCATGACTAAGAAATAAGAAGTTGAGTTAGTGAGCTATTCACTAGAAAAGTATTCTGACTTTCGTTCTTGAGAAGAAATGTCTTCCGATTTTACCAAATGCTTGCCATGACACGAGCGAAAGAAACTGCACCTATGATTTTGATATGATTTTGAGACAGGGCTAAAACTACACGTTTGGGAACTTGTGCAAATATGCGATGAATATTTGAATAAAAACTTGAATAATACTACAGATAATACTAAAACAAAATAACATAAAAAAGAAATGTGAACTGTGCCCACGTTTTTCACTAAGAAAATGAAAATGGTGGCGGCGTACAAAGAAATGACAGAGTTAGAAATATACTTAAAAACTAGAAGAATAGAGACAGAGGAAAAAACTAGAAGAATAGAGACAGAGGAAAGATCCTTTCTTGAATGTCCTTACAAAGAAGGCGCACAAGAAATATACATCCTAGAAATATCATTAGAAAGAAAACCAGGAACGGCTACAGTGAAGACATCGCTACAAAAAATGAACAAAGATCGTGTCAATCTCACTCAATCACTCAACAGGAAGGGCTTCCAAGGCTACTTATTAAGACCTAAAGGAAACAAGCCAATTTTGCCATTAGGAGAATTAATCGTTGGAGGAGAAAAATTAATCATCAAGGTACCAGCACCAATATTGAGGATATTAATTTCTTTTAAAAGCCCGGAGAACAGATATACCACTAAAAAATCCACTGCAATCAACAGTGGAGATATTTGAAGGAAAAGTTAGCATAAAGGTGACCAAAACAAGAATGGGCACCAACACACTAAACCCAATTCTAAACAGGATAAGAATATTAAAAATAGACAAGACAGAATTACGGAACATGAAGCTAGCCTTCTTTTTAGAAGATTTTTTTAAAAACAAAATCATGGTACAAAGGCTGTATCCTCCACAACAAGTGCAACAAATGTGTAAATTCTGGATACACTCCACACAAATGATGCCCAAGAATTCGAGAAGAGACCCATGAAGAAACTAAACAGTAAGTATATGTCTCAGAAATGACAATTTTTCTAAACAAAAAGCAGCAAGAACATCAGGAATATGAGAGACAACAACTAGTACAGAACACCAAACAATGACGAATGCAGCAAGAACAACAAGATAAACAGAAAAAGAAATATCAAGAACAAAAACAGCATAAAAAACAAAACAAGCATAAACAATAAAAACAGCATAAACAAGAAGACAATGCTGACTACCCAACAGAAAGTAACGGAATCAAAAGCAAATTACCAAAGAAACGGAGCAACAAGATAAAAAAAAATACTAAACAGGAAATGCACATACAAAAAACAACAACAATATAAGGACCAAATTCAGCAGCAAGGCGCAAAGAAAACAGCACAGTAGGAAAACTAGACAATACGAAAAGTACTAACAACTAAACTTTGATGAAGAACTGGACTCTGAATAACTCTACATTTTTTGTAAAATCTAAATATTAAAAATCTAATAAAAACAAATAATTAAAGGAAAAATGGCACACTAATGCTGATAATACAAAAAGAACCAAAACCACACATAAAAATATCAACAGAACAAACATAAAGTAAAGCCATTAGGCAACTATATCAGTAGAGCATAAGGGCCTCCTTTAACTGGTCAGAAAAGATCAATCAAGGGAGAGTACTCGCCCCCTCCCAAAAATAAACAATTAAATAAAAGAAAAGTATTGGCTCTAGTATGAACTATTTTAAAGAAGCATTTTATTTAGTTGATGTAGTTAGAAATGATTTGATAATTTTCCAGTTTACTATAATATAAATCTTGTGTACATATTAAATATCTGTTAGTTTCAGATCTCAGTGCATACAGTTTAATTTGCTAAATACATCAACCCTATTGCCCCTTTTATAAATAAAGGTTAATATGTAAATTTCCGATATATTTCTATCACAAGTTGGAGAATCGATTATTTCTTGTAACCCGGAATCATTCATTATACAAATTAAGGAATGTAAGCTGATTTAATAAGCGTGTTTTCCTAATTTCTATGTTATGTTTGTCCAGTCCAAAATATTATAATTAAAATCCCAATGACAATTATATATGCTTTATCCCCATTCTTCTCAGACTGTATCTTTCCAAGCTGAAAAGAATAAATAGCCACAGTGCCTACAAAGTCCTTTGGACCAGGACCATAATGCTACCTATGTAGTGAATGCTCCATTTCTTCATATTTAGGTCCACGTTTTTCTGATCCAATGACTTATGTCCAATGAGATGCTTTTTATTTCATTATATTCCATATTATAATTACATTCGTCTGCAAATAACAACAAAGTAGTGACTGGGTTATCATAGTTAGTTTCTTCGATAGCAGAAACTCTGGTCTTTTAACGTCAATGAAGGAACGCAACTTCAACTTCTTTCCTCGGATGCTGTATTTGTTCAGTGATGCAAACTTTACAATTTGTATTCAGTATATTGTTGCTGTATTTGGGTTTGCACGAAGTGCCACCATTTCCTTTCCTATTTTAAGATATTGAGTGCTTTTTTAGTTTGAATGGATTGGTTGTTTTCTTAAAAATAAGTCCGATAAATTTAAAATTTCACATTAAGACATATCCATGCATAAGATGTAGCTTGAATTTCATTATATTCTATATTAACTGTTTATAAGTAGAGAGTCCTAATGTTGCATGAGTTACAAAGCACAGTCTCTGTGCGAATTTTTTACCTGTACATTACAAATGTCACACTACCGTACATTTTGGGCAAAACCAATATTATTCGTCAGATATTTAATTAATGCACATTCATTTTTGTTGATGTCCACGCGCCTGGACAATTCCATCTTTGTCGGTCATCGTACTGAATTGCTTTGTTCTTATTTTTCTCACCTGCTTTGCATAAATGACCATTGTTTGGACCAGTAATTTTATACCGTTTGCTAAAATAAGGAAAAATTCCGGGTACTTATGGACTTATGGTTTCCTTGTTTGAAGTGTCCTAATCAAGTATATTATTTTGCGATTGTCAGGTTTGTTGACTTTGACAAACTACTGCAGAAGGCCAGAAGGGTTGAATTCTTATTGTCAAAATTGTTCTTCTAAACTACTTTTGGTAAAATAAAGGCCTAAAATGATTGTAAAAATGCCGCAAGATGACTTAGCTGTATTATTTATGTTATGGGCAATAGGAATTGACTTTTATCACAGATAAACAGAGAGAGCAAGAGGAATGTATGGATATAAACCAATATGCCCGTTACATTACAAAATGAGTTTTGTTACTATTAAAAATTTAGGCAAAATAACATAAAATGTTTTACAATTGAAATTGAAGTGCTCTTAAAATTATATTTAAAGTAACCATTAATAAAAATAACTATTGAAAATCACACCACACTTTAATTAACGTTAACTATAATTTCGTCAGCAGAAAACAACATGCAAACTTAATAATGATCAATTCGTAGAATACATTATTCATATATCATTTAAGACTTATCAGTCCAAACACTTATCTTAAGACACCAAGCAGGGAAAGCATGCATTTAACACACCGTATCTTTTAGAGTTGAGGTTCGCTCTCATTTTCTGTTAGCAGGAACGTACATGGTTACTTGTCTCTTACAGACTCGCAATTATACATACCTTAAACAAAGTCCACCCCCAAAATCAACCCTTTTCGCCTTGTGAAAAATAGCAAAACTCCACTGCCTGATTTTGCTCAGTAAATCATATTTCAAAAACGAAACATGGCCTGGGAAAACACCCCAAATCATTAAGCAGGTTTTTTAAACTACCTCTAGGGTCTCGAAAATTCTACATTCTCCGTTCACATTAATATACCGACTTCTGCAAAATCGAAACCTATGACATATTTCAACAGTTACCGATGATTGTGTCTGCAACATTTCAACCTTGGCCATAGAACCCAAATCTTCACCCCTGTCCAGTTCCGCATGGCATAGCCACCAAATGGAACATCCTTAATACTAAATCAAGTCCCAATCATATGTTCTTTAAACATGCAACAGATTTATCGTGGTATAAAATATTGCATTCATCAGTATAAAATCGCTACATGCTACACATTGACTCTGTTGCATTTAGATACCTAAATGTTTCATAATGGTAGTAAATTACGATTTTTAACGTAGCTTTAACAATTTTTCAATCATATCGCTACGATGTCTGCAGTGTGCCAGTTTATAGATATGTCTAGCACTGGGGCATCGTGCCGCAAACATGAAGCATGATGTCCCACCCAGTCACATTATCCTGACACCAGGCGGACCACTTCTAATACTAACCACTTAATACTGAACGCCAAGCGAGGAAGCTGTTAGTACCATTTTTATAAGTCTTTGGTATGAATCGACCGGGGATAGAACCCACGCTCCCCACCCCTCACTGAGACGGATGCTCTAACCACTATGCCACCATAGCGGTTTAAAAGTAGAGTTTTCTGTACCTAAACGTATTAAAAATAATATAATATGTTATGATTTTATGTATGTTAAGAAAAACAGTGCGAAACATTACATATTATGGCCATGTATGTATGTATGTATGTATGTATGTATGTATGTATGTATGTATGTATGTATGTATGTATGTATGTATGTATGTATGTATGTATGTATGTGCGTGTGTGCGCGTGTGCATGTGTGTGCGTGTGTGTGTGCACGTGTGTACGTGTGTGTGTGCGTGTGCGTACGTGTGTACGTATGTATGTACGTGTGCATGTACGTATGTATGTATATATGTATGTATGTTTGCATGCATGCATGCATGTATGTAAGCCAGCAAGCAAGCATGCCTATAAGTATATATGATTATTGATTTATAGCTAATCAGATAAATGCAATAAAGATAATGTCCAAGGACTCTGTATAGGCAATCATATGATTATATTTCGAGATGGACTAGTGGTGACTAGTGACTAGCGAATAGTATTAAGTCTGATAAGGTATTCAAAGGACAACACAAAATTGATTTCATTAAGATTTATTTCTGGTATTGACATTACCTTAAATATTTTTTTTTATCTAAAAAGAAACACAGGCAAACAAATTTTCGAAGCAAATGTAAAATTTTAACATTAAAATCAAAGAAACTTTTTTTATATCCACAAGAACATTTTTCTGAAAAATACATTTTATCATTTTATATTTTCAGTGACAAGAAGTCCTCCAAAATTTTCATTGACAATAAGTCATCCAAGTTTTCAGCGAAAATAAGTCATCCAAGTTTTCAGTTACAACGAGTCTTCTATGTTTTCAGCGACAATAAGTCATCCAAGATTTCAGTGACAAACTGTCGTCTATGTTTTCAGTGACAATAAGTGAACCAAGTTTTCAGTGACAAAGAGTCGTCTATGTTTTCAGTGACAATAAGTGATCCAAGTTTTCAGTGACAGAGTCGTTTATGTTTTCAGCGACAATAATTGAACCAAGTTTTCAGTGACAAAAAGTCGTCTGAAGATTTTAGAGGCAACTAGTCATCTCAAATTCTTAGCGACATTCAATAAGCAAGATTTGCTTACTACATTAATTTCGGGAGGAAACAAAAAATAAAAATACTTCAATGAAGAGAGTGAAAAAAGAAAGGAATAAAGAATACAGTTAACTATTTCGGCTACAAAAGTCTAATAATCATTCATAATATCCCTGAAAATAAAGACAGCAAACGCTCATCACATTTAACGACAAAATTTAGAATTAATCTTTGAAAATTTTGATAAAGACTAGAGTTATAGACAAAAAATGTACACATATCATTACACACTGTTCAGACATGTACAAATATAATATAGTCACAAAGACCTATTACATTAATGAAATGACAAATTTGTACAGCATACAAATTTTGGATTCCGGCTATAATATTGACTGGAAACAAAACTTTCTCGAATCAATGATTTAGTCCCGTATGTTAAAAATAGGAATAATAATGTCATGAAAACCCCAAAACAGGTGAGCGGAGTACAACAAGAGCTTGCTTTAAAAAAAAAAAAAAAAAAAAAAAAAAGAACTTTGTCTGTTGCTCATCAAAATACAAGAATATAATAATCAGACAAAAATAACTTCACAAGTCCAAATTGTAAAATGAAAATATTAATTTCCAAAATATTTGTCTTATAAAGGAAATTATTCTGTTGTGGAACATGATTTATAGGAATACAGGGGTACTCAGTCAAGGCAGGATTTATAAATACAAATCAATGATATGAACAATGCGATTATTACATATATGCAACACCTATTTAAAACATTTACACACGCACACATACACAGGGACACACACAGACATATAATCTTAAGTACTGCATATGGAATATTAATATTAACTGTGCCTTAGAACTAAAGAAAGGAAATACAGTTTGAACATGTTATTCTTCGATTCAATGTGCTTATTGTCTTCGTGGTGAAATAGAAAACTGAATGGAAATAAGTGGGCAAATGTCACTGTAGCAAGAGCGAGAGAACGTGCCGAAAATAGATGAAGGTCAACCTTATTTTGTTACTATGTTTACATAATCAACTATTACTTTTTACATTTTAATATTATTAGGAACCCCAGTACATTTGCTTCAAAAAAGTTATCTGTATGGAGTGCATATTGAAACATTTTATATGATGGCATGAAGTCGATAAACATTACCAACTGTGTGTTGAAAGTTAGCTTATGAAGATAATAAGCAAATTTGTACAAATCTCCCTGTATTGGCCCAAATATACATATCAAAACAAAACAAAATAGAAACACTATCAGCAACGAAAATGAAATCACACTTTGAAAGTTGGAAATAAAAGTAGGCGGAAACAACTAAAATGACGTAATGTATTCAGGACTCACTAACGTTGCTCCAGAATAACTATTTCATCATCATAATCACCATTAGGGCTCCAGCGTTCACCATTAAAAATATTGAAACTCACCCATCACTCTTTCACTTGATGGCATAGGCGTGTCATTATTTTTAACTTGCTCTCTTTTTTAAAAGACTGCTTATCAAAACTGATGAGACAGGAAACTCAAACGTCCACAATGCTACATCACCATCTGGATGAGTAATGGCGGGGCTAGTGACCGAGCTCAACAAACACTAACATACGTAGGTTGTATGCAAGTCTTATTATAAGTTCCGAATATGTTTAGCACATGTATGTTTTTACCTTTTGTCGGACCCTTTTGAAGCAGGTGAAGCAGACATATATCTGTGGAGAACATTTCTCACACACTGTGTGATGTTTGCATGGGAGAAACAGCACGTTGCGCTCATGCTCTTCACATTCCATGCACATCATCTGGTGCTTTAGTTTTTCATACTCTTGAACAATTGGCATGGCGGCAGCTAAAATAAATTGACATTTGCCAACATTAATTTCTGAATATAAGGTCAATTATATTATACAATCTAAGCGAACTTTGAAAACCCTATTACAATATATTTTAAAGGTGTGGAATGTCAATAATTATCACATGAACAAAGCTCGAATGTGGTCCTATCAGAGACCGTGTATTTGTTTTCTGTTTCATAATGAACATATTGTTGCTGGGGATTATTTACACGTACTGTTTTAAAAAAGATTCTTTCAAATGCCTAAAATAAAAAATGAAGATCATAAATTTTGTGTCGTATTTTTGACAGTGAAGCACAAATAATTCTAATACATTTCTAGGCATAACGTCAAAATGATACCATATGCATCGACAAGTATCTCCAACATATTTATCGCATAAGTGTCGAACACTCGAACACTCGACTGGAAATTGTCTTCCGATTTCGATGTCGTGATACACCTTTTCATTTTGATAAACAGAACCACTAAATTAAACAATGATATAATGCAAAATAGACGGCAAAGCAAACATTTTTGTCAGGAATAATTCCTTAATTTAGTTACATAAAGTAATTATTTTCTTAGATAACAGAACCTCGATACCTCAAAATCTCCAACAGACTGAGTAAATTAGTTCGAGAGATCAGTAGTTCAAGTAAAGGAGGGAGGTTCAACACAATGCATATCTCTAACATCAATTCAAGCTTTGTCAAAGCCGATTTGTTCAAGCTAACATGATTTAACTTTCACTGAAAAATATTGCAATTCTTTACCTGTTTCATTTCGATGGGTATTTATTTGTCCTCTGGCAGAAGATGAAAATCCCTGTCTTTCCATGTTTTCCTTCCCTTCTTTGTCCAATATCACAGTCAATATATCCTGGGCTCCGTATTCCGTCCGACCTGTTATATTTAAGACTTTTTGTCATTTAACATGTAACATATAATTTCAAACATCAGTTTAGATATGAAATAGACGTTTCTCGGTCTGGTTCGTTTTTCTTCAGTCAGTGACAGGTTTAAACGCCGAAAATCATTGCAAAAGCTACAATAAGCACTTTGTATCAAATTCCTGATCAAAAGTTAGAATTTTATAATAGTTTGGTATACATGACAATCAAGCTATAAAATATTCAATAACGGATGATGCTATTTGTATATGAAACCCATCTCTTGTATACTCGGTAACAAATTACGATTAAAGAATGACTTGATACGGATAAAATTAGTCACATGACCTCAATTACCAGGTGGTGGACGTCTAAATGAATTTTTATTATGAGAAACGGTGCGATCCACGCTGTTTCCTTGAAAAAATATTTATTTATTACCTGTTTTGCTAATTTATTTATCTACTAATTTATATTATTGTTTGTTTGAAATGCACACAATTCACCAAAATCGTACCTTCTTTTAGAAGATCGTTGATAGCTTTAACCACGGTAATGTCAGAGAAACCATTCTGGACGACACACTGGGCACAGTCTTCATCTAGCACGCTTGTTTCCACTTTACCTGAAATAGATAGGTAACTAACTGCATATATATATATATATATATATATATATATATATATATATATATATATATATATATATATATATATATATATATATATATATATATATATATACATGTTGTCATGTATATCTATATTTGTGTCTTTACCTTTTGTCCATCAATTTAGATTGTAATGACCATCTATAAATAACATTATATAATTAATTTTTGTGCATGACTACAGATTAAGTTTTTAGACAATGATTATTTCAAAGCTATAACTAGTGAATTCTAGCCCCAACTTTGATTATGACCTTATAATGGTTCGAGAATAAAAAAACAACATTTTGTCCACAGTTTTGGGGTAATTTTCTTTTGGGATGTATTGCATCATGTGTCAAGATAGGTTGTATTACGGAATAAGTCGTGGTTATGCATAAAAAGCGCAGGAAGTAAAACGTATTAAATTATATTCCTATTTTAATTTTAGTATGTAGAAGTATTTACCGTTGTGTTTCGAATGCATTTGAGAGGAATCATTTATTTAAATTACTTATTAGAATCACAAAGTGCTCAAATGACTGTTTCGATTAAAATACTATTTTGGAATTATTGTGGATTCATTCAATGACATTCTAGATTAGATCGTTGTGATACAGCAATGATATTGGCAAATCAGCACATTTAAGGCGATGTTGTACATCAGCACATTCAAGACCTTAATTCATTCAGAATACTATTATTTTGGACTATAATACAAATTTCGAGATTACTTGAGATTTAATTCACAATGCTGTAAGTTCCTCTTACATTTTCAATATAAAACTTACAGAATTAAATTATTTGTTGAATTCTACTTAAACTTGTTGATTTTTCTTTATATGTTACTACGTTCAAGACCATAGAGTTGTAACAATGTAAAGACAGATCTGATGGTACGCAAGAGGCCTGCATTATCATGAATAGTAATGTCAACTCGTGCCATAAGTATACCTTTACTTGAGTGACTAACATTGCAACCTTGCTGTAAAATAAAAGAAAGAGAGAAAGACAATTTAACTGACCAAGTGTAACACACTTAGAAGTGTGCTGAAAGATAAAACATAATTTTGTTGGCGTCAGATAACTTCGGGGTGGATAGCGAAAATCACTTTTCGTGAGCTTGTAAGACTCATGCGTCTTTTGATGTATATATTCGGTCTCTATTGGTACATTTACCTTGCTTATCATCCAAGTTCAGAGCCTCCATATACCTCGTAGTCTCGTCATTTGCTGACTGGTTTTCGCCCTAGTGAAAATGTATAACCAGTTTCAGCGTGGAGCTACATTTTGTTTGAGCACTAAACTGAACTAAAGTGCAACCTGGGAAGGGTCGCAAGAAGTTTCAAAAGTGTCATAAATTTAAAAGTAAGACTCATAAAATTGTTACGAAAGAATTAAAATTGAATTTTATTGGTTAGTTTCGGATCCATTTAGAGTCTAACTTGCATGCATAATTTACGTTATATCCCATCCGTAATTTGATAGTAATGATAATGATTAGAATGTCAGCTTTTTATCTTCCTTTGATAAATAAATTCAGTAGAGAATTTTAATTTCTAGACTTGACGATGAAACATTGATGAAAGTAATGAAACGACGTCAAGCGCATATATCAAACTAAATCATAATTTCTAACTTAATCTGCAGAATGAAACATTTTGTGGATTTCGCACTTTAGAAAGTGCAAATCAATGTAGGCAATGTATGAAAGAATAAATATAAGGTAAAACATTCATTATTAAAATGAAAAGAACGGGTAAAAACATTAATATTTCATGCAAGAGTGCACACACACATATGTGTGTGTGTGTGTGTGTGTGTGATAGAGAGAGAGAACTACTTAATACTGTAAACTGTATTTCTCACTTCCGATTAATTTAAAATCCGACACTAAATGCTATACCTCTTCTTCCGATTCTTCGTCCATTAGACGTACTAGTCGAATAAATTCTTCTCCTTTCACAAATTGTAAATAATCGCAACTAGAAAACCACCGCGCATGCTCGATCCAAGGGTCGTCTTCCGGTTCCCAGTTTTTCAAGCCTCCATCACAGGCAAAACATCTAACAACATCATCCTTGCCTGAAATTAAGATGATGTTGTGTATGTATGTATGTATGTATGTATGTATGTATGTATGTATGTATGTATGTATGTATGTATGTATGTATGTATGTATGTATGTATGTATGTATGTATGTATGTATGTATGTATGTATGCAGTACCTAAGTGCGTATGTATTTCGCTATTATTTTGCATTCAGAGAGTCCTATTATAATTAAGAAGAAAAACGTTAGATACTGACAAAGATGGTTATGAAAAAGGTAAACCTAATGGTTATAGATAATTATATCATCGTAGAGAAATAAATTCAGTTTGGTGCCAATAAGTTGAAAATGTTTTCAATAAATGGCACGTGTCAGAGAAACATAAATCTTGTTAATTGCAATTACATCTATATTGTAAACATTTTGTCCATGAAATAAGTTCACTGGAGTGTAGATTTAAACAAGTGAAATTCTGACTAACCTAGAGAGTAGTATCCGGCCCACGCCAACTCTTCCGGTCTCTGGGCAAGATGGCGTGGCCAATTCTGGAAGGTTCTGAGTCTCTCTTTGTAGGTGTAATACTGTGGACTTCTGACACGGCTTCCAGCAGGTAGGCGGAAGTCATCCGCCATGAAGTTGTTAGTGGTCGGTAATGAAGTCAAAGCATCTACAAAAATTAAGTGTAAATCTTCAGCAAAACAGCATGTTCCTGCATTTGTCATTTTTTCATGTCTATCCACATCCCATCTCTATCTCACCACCACAAAAACTTCCTTCTCTGGTTCAGTAATGTAGTTCAAATTGATACCATATTGTTATGAATGCTCTGAATTTAGCTATTTTCTTGCATGGAAAAAAATATGTAAACGAATGTGCATAATTGTGACAGAAGAAAATAATGCATTTTTATATAGTGCACAGGAATTACAGTGCGAAGGTAATTACAGATCAAAATTAAATAATTAGGTTGTTACGTTGGCTTTGTTCTATAAACCAAAGCCCATACCTCTCCAAATAGGATCTGGCAAACTTCTCACGAACATTATGAAACTGATGGAACAGGTTATACACACCAGGAATTCTCTACCTTACTTGATACGAGTCTGATTGAACAGGATATACACACCAGGAATTCTCTACCTTACTCGATACGAGTCCGATTAAACAGGATATACACACCAGGAATTCTCTACCTTACTCGATACGAGTCTGATTGAACAGGATATTCACACCAGGAATTCTCTACCTTACTCGATACGAGTCTGATTGAACAGGATTTACATCTTATGAATTCGTACATTACATGGTACGAATCTGATGGAACAGGGTTTACATAACATGAATGTTCTGCAATTAATTCCAAATACCTTAGAAACAGCAAAACGGTTTTAATTTTATAATTATGTTTTAGTAGCTTTGTACCTGAAAACCGTAAGAGCAATAAAGAAAATGTCTGACGATTTTCACTTAAACACCCAGAGTTTTCTTCAAACTCAGCCATTCTTCTTAAATTTTTACCATCAATTTGAAGTTCTTCTTTTGAAACAGAACTTACCGGTTCATCATCAGATATAAATTTGCTGGCTATTTGTTTTAATGTGTACAGTTAGCGTGAAAAAACAAATCTATTTCTGATATGGAATAACAAGATAGCACCCAATCGGGCAATACATGTAATTCTATATATGTTATCATTATTACTTATAGTGTTCTTGACTTCTGAATTAGAGCTGGAGTGGAGTATCTATCACTTTTTGAAGCTGAACTTTATATAAATCAGCCAAGTTTGAAAATATTGTTTTATAAAAGAAATCACAAAAGACAACATTTGACAAAAACAGATGATATATAACATTCATTGTGGTCTACCAAGTCATTTTGAGATAGCGCCATTCATCCAGGAGAACAAGGCAACGCAAAATTATATCCATATAGTCTACAATAAAAATGCTTAACTTAAAAAATAAATCTGACTTAAAACTCCTTGCCACATACATACCTCCATCTTGTGATGATTGTGATGTGTCGAATTTTGAAGACTTATTGAAACTTAAGGTTTATGTGCTGTATAGAATTTTGAAGGCTTATTCAAACTTAAGGTTAAATAAATTGTGCTTTGAAGTTAACAAAGTTAAGCCAGAAAGGTCTTGAGAAAGTTCACTGATGTTTTCTTTATTTCATCTTTGAACACATAAAATGGTTACGTTAAGCTCCAGTGACATGCGTGCTATAGAACTTCGACCATAACAGTTCAAAAGGGATGCACGTCAAATAATTGATTTTTCAAAGGAAGTTGATTGCAGCATATTTTAGGCTAGTGAAATCTGATGATAGACATGATTATTTGGAGTGAAATTTATGAAATTATTTCCGATTGGTCAGGAAAATTAAGGGCGTACACTTTGGGAAACAATTTAGACTACCGCTTGCCCAAAATTCTTTAATCCAATTTTGCTTGCTAGAAGTTCAATTTGAAACTCCTTGGAAACCTAGAGAGTAGTGTTCTCCTTGTTAAAGGGAAGTCGTAGAAAAGGACCAGACAGCTGTCTTAAAAAAAAGAAGACAAGCTATAGGCTAGGACACAGTTTTGTGAAAGAAATAGCATTAAGGTACGCAATGTTAGTTTCATTTTAATATTCTATTTCATTTATTTGGTTTGTTAGCAAATGTGTTGATATGCTTTTGATTCACGTATGTATCGTGTATTCATTTCGTAGGACTATTATTATTTTAGTTTCATTATATTTAATTCTTTGATTTTACTATTAATAGTTCATTGAGAATTGACGTGTTGCATGCAATTAAATATTCAATGTGTAGAATTTCATAGGGATTTGTGATGTACCTCAGAATGCAAATATGCAGTATTTCATAGGGATTCATGAATCAACCATAATGTACAAATATGTCATATTTCTTATGATATATGAATTGATTATCTGTGTAGCATGATATTTGCGATCGCGAGTTAATGAAAAGTATATATTGATATATAATTTCGCAATATTTAAATGATCATGCAGATTACTTAAATGTAGCTAAATTTATTGGATATTATGCCATAAGTAATTGAGTATTTATTTTATAACTGCATTGACTAGCCAAATATATAAATAAGACGTGTAGTAATGTATGCTGATACATACAGCCGCATTTGTCCGAGAACGCACGTGGTATTTCATTATCAATTGGCCGCACTGAGTGAAATGAAATTCGAGCTAAGGTCATTTGTACTAAAGTAACGGTATTTACCGAAACACAGAACCTGTATAGAGTGTTATTTGTTAAGATCAAATTTGTCAGAATTTGTGCAGTGTGACTCAATTATATATCTTTCTATCTCTCCCTCTCCCCTTCCCTCCCTCTCCCTCCCTCTCTCCCCTCAATTTCTCTCTCCCCCTCTCACGTCCCCCAATCTCTTTCTCTCTCTCTCTCTGTCTGTCTGTCTCTGTCTCTCTCTCTCTCTCTCTCTCTCTCTCTCTCTCTCTCTCTCTCTCTCTCTCTCTCTCTCTCTCTCTCTCTCTCTCTCTCTCTCTCTCTCCTAGAAAACATGAAAAAATGTAAATTTGTAAAACAAGACTTACGATTTACAGAAACGATCCAAATTGTTTGTTCTAAAGATAAACATACGTCATCTGATAAGTCATAAATAAACACAGTCTGAAGTTCAGTTCCGGTCCAAAATGGAGGATGATGACGTCAGACGAAGGCTAACAGAAACATCCAGAATTTACACAATTTAGAATATTATCGGAAATTGTCTTTGTCCAAACCAGTAATGTTGTTCTCCAGGAAAACATTTATAAAAACGAAGTACAATTTGCTCCTTTAACAAGACACAGATTGTTCTACGTAGACATACGAACAGACAACTTCTAGCACAAAATACCTTTTTTAAGGTAATAAAAGTTGTGTAACTCTAAGATGTTACAATAGGCTACGATGCTGTTCTTTATTCTGTTACTCTGACTCTCTGTCGACTGACTGTCTTAAAAAAACGATACCTCAGCATATAAACGAAGTTAATACGTCGTTTCAATTGTTACGACCTTGTAGTTAAAGTGTGTGTGTGTTAAGGAATCGGTTCTGTATAAGTCTTTTTTTTAATTTCATTTTATTTTATTAGATGTAATTATTAATATGATCATATTAGCATCAGTCTAAAATGTTGTTAGACACCTGTTTACTCAAGTCGTAAATGTGACTCATGTGAGTACGTACTGTGTATGATGGCAAATTCATTACAAGTAAGCATTCATGAATAGATATGAAAACAATTATATGATACTTGGTCAGGCTTTCTTAATGTCCAGATGTATTGCGAAATTATACGTGTCCTTCGTGCGCGTGTAATTATACGTATCCTTCGTGCGCGATAAGTGAAGGGGAAATCCACATCTACGAGAGATCGGAATAGCCTAGGGTCGGAAAGAGGACCAAAGTACACGCACTTGGCGTGGGAAACAAGTCGAGAGGAGACACGCATCAGGTGATGCTTTCAAAGCGTGGGAATTGAGCTCAAAATTCGGCACTTGTAATATGATGTCAATGGGACACTAAGACTAAATTATGTCATTGTAAATTAGTTGGATTGAAAAGTGAATTTTGGTTATGCATTAATTTATTGGAACGTGAATTTCGGTTATGCATTAATTGATCACATTTAATTTCAGAAATCTGTTGGATGGAAAGTGATTTTCTTTGATTATATATTGAATAATTAAATTTATTATTATTTATTGAAAAGGAGGCTCGTTGTTGTTTATTTTCTTTCAGTAATTTGCTCAGCTATCTGTAATGTTCCATCTATCCGTCGACACTGGGCAATAACACCATAGGAGATCATTCCCTAGCTAACGAACCCTGAATCAATTAAGGAGGGTTTTAATGTTTTAAACTGCCCGTTACAGTGATCACGTCTACCTGTTTAATCAAATAGTATTAATAGCTGCCAAGGTGACACTTGATTGCGATAGGTTATGAAATCAGGACTGTTCATGTAGAAATTATAAAAACTTCGAGCGATTTATTCTATTAAAGTCAATATGTTCAAATTAAAACTATCAATGCTACCTCTACGATCAATATGGCCATCGATAAATGAAGAGACAAAAAAACAAATGGTTATAATTATTGAAAATAATTGCAAAATATTGTGCATTCGCAATCTGAAGCAAACACACTAAACAAATAGGCACATCAGATCTCACTGAAACAAAAGGGGCTAGTGTTATCTTCTTTGTAATTTCTAAATGAAGAAAGGAGGAAAACATAAGAATCTACCCTAATTATACTGTATCGAACCGAGATTTTTTAAAAAGTTTATAAAACAGGCTCTGCAGCTCAGTTTGTATTTCTGTAAGAATGTTTACTACTGTTCCCATAATCAGAACATCTTTTGAACATTTAAAAGTGATTTTGATATAATTTTGGCAATCAAACGTGAAAAATAAGAACGAGGAAAGGGAGGAGGAGACGGGTGTGAAAAAGTAGTCTCCTGGCACGGAAATTTGAACTGCAAACGCGTATCTTCCAAAAAGATTTGCAACTGTTCGCCATACATAGTAGAAAATTTGAGGTTTTTACTTGAAATGGCCATGCAGTCGATATACTTCTAAATTAGCGTCCGGTCGGCTGTGTTTCAATGACGTAACACAACATCAAACCTAATGAGAGCTGGTCAAGGTAGGTACAATGAACTCCTTATCAAACTTAACCGTAAACTTCGGGAATTCGAAAGGATTAACTTTTACCAATAAAGCTTACTTCTAATGTACACATTGCGTCCTCTTTAAAAGCATGAGAGAAAACAAAGAGCATTGTAAATATTTTCCTATAATTGACCTTAAAGTGTTTTACAAAACATTTTTCTCAAGTTTAAGTTCCTTTTCATAAAATGCAGCTTTATGCATGTAAACTATGATGGAATCTAGCACTGTATTTGTTTTATTGATTTTTAAGTTAGGAGAATATTAGTACCAGAAACCCTACAGAGATACAGACCTACAAAGAACAAACTTCAGTACAAATTACAGCAAAAAACATTCGGGTAATTATATAAGAAGCAGTAGTTCAGTTGCTAGAACGTCGAAGTTGTAATCAACGGTGTGTGGTGAGTACATGGAAATGTATTTTGTTTACAAATCCCCGGCAAAATATAGCTTAAGGTTTTCGTTTTAGGCTACGCCCACTTCTACAGCGTGACCAATCAGATTTACAATAGTTCCCGTCTTTCTGGTACTAAACACTGCGTTATTTCAATCAACAAATGTCTACAACTGTGTTGTCTTCTAACACCAGTTCTAAGCAGAACAAAACTTGAACCCCGTTCGGTAAGTTTAAACACACTAAGCCCTTAATTAAAAACTAATAACTTCTGTCCTTGCCCGAACTAATCTGTACTTTATAGCTTGTACAAGGTGGCCATTTCCCCATACATCTCGTTAATGGTACATGTATGCAACTAAGTGTGTTCTACCATAATTAATTCTAACAAGGATCGACCTAACAATTTTGTCCTTTATATTTTCCCTTTTCACTGACTTATCATAAAATTCCCGTATATTTCTCTGACATGTAGGAACCATGGTAGACTTACACAAGTATATTCTCAATGGTATGCTTACTTTTTTTCTTTGAGTGTCCGAATCGGATGCGGGAGGTCGCAAGTTCTGACCCAGACCAAGTCTTACCATAGACTAATAAAATGGTTCTAGAAGCTGCCTGGCATGGCGCTCAGCATTAAGAGGTTAGTACTAAGACTGGTTGGCCTGGTGTCAGGATAATGTAAATGGGTGGGACATAATGCTACATGTATGTTGCATGATACCTCAGTGCTAGACATCACTACAAACTACCTATTTTAGACATCGTAGCAATATGACTATTTTGATAAGATTTTTATCATAATCTTCTCTTCATTTCTTGTAATGAGAAAGAATTACTCATGACTTAAGAACCGACTCTGTCCATGGAGAGAGAGAGAGAGAGAGAGAGAGAGAGAGAGAGAGAGAGAGAGAGAGAGAGAGAGAGAGAGAGAGAGAGAGAGAGAGAGAGAGAGAGACTCTTAATTTGGTGCCACATATAATGGTGTAGATACGACTACAATTCCTTTAGGGAGATTGGCAATGTGGAGGTAACGGGTTGCAGTAAAAGAAAGACGGAGTCGTTCCGATTCTGTTGTCGGCGACTGATTTGTGTAGGTCGCATCTTGTATTGATACAAAAACGCAAAGCCCATGGCCAAAAAAAAAAAGGAAAAACGTTAGATTTTGCTTCATCCGCCTTGAATCAGAACGAGACTCTTGTTTAATCTTTACTGGAAGAGAGTGTGCTAAACCACGTGATTAAATAGAAAATTTTTGCTTGATCCGCTTATTTGTTTCTAGAACGATGAGTATTATGGATTACTCATCCAAACAGAATGTTAGGAACTTGGTCTATACTAACTACAAATTTGCTGACTTAGCATACAGTGCATAATACAGGAGGTGGGAGATTTGCACTTGCTTGTAAGGCGCAAATTTTTTAAAATAGTAGGTAGTTACAATATGAAAATAAATATTAATCTTAACATATTTTAGTAAAAATTTAATTTCACTATAATTTAATGAAAAATTAACACTTTTAATACAATTTAAAGAACATTTCCATCTTATCACTTGTACTCAAAAGGTTTATCCTAATGGAATCGAATGTGTTCTTTACGTCATAACCCGCCTAATCAGTATTATATTCGTGTCACGACAACGGCTGAGCCCTAGTTTACTAAGACAGAAAGAACTTTAAGAATTTTTGCCACTTAGTGTTGTTTACTGAGTTAGCATACACATGAATAATACAGGAGAGAAGATTTGTACTTGTTTGGAAAGGAAGCAATCTTTATCAAAATATAATATAGTTCTGATAAATAAAGATAATCTCCAAAAATGTAATAAAAAATTATTCCAATGAAAAATTAATTTCAATACAATTTTGAGGAAATGTCAATGTTATTATTTTTTACCGAAAATTTTTATCATAATATGACGAAACAATTTTTAAAGCTACCTTAAGATCCAAGTCAGTCACACACACACACACACACACACACACACACACACACACACACACACATACATACATACATACATACATACATACATACATACATACATACATACATACATACATACATACATACATACATACATACATATATATATATATATATATATATATATATATATATATATATATATATATATATATATATATATATATTTATATATATATATTTTTATATATATATATATATATATATATATATATATATATATATATATATATATATATATATATATATATATATATAGATAGATAGATAGATAGATAGATAGATAGATAGATAGATAGATAGATAGATAGATAGATAGATAGATAGAGAGAGAGTTTCCGTTCTGTAAGGATAAGCCAGTCACTTAATCAACACTATAACAGTTGTTGATTTTTTTGCTTCTTTGATCGTGTTCTGTGAGAACACATACTAGACAATAAGTGGACAGTGATACATTGTGTGCAAAGTGATTGATCAATTGTTGTGACAGTAGATGTTTTTGTTTGTGGTGGTGTTTTGGTAGTGACAGTAGTTAATTGTATTGATATGATGAATTAAGGAGGTTTTTCAGATAATTACCACTATGTTGCCGATTGTCCATGGTGTCAGCTTGAAGATCCTTATCTGGAACCAATGTTGTATCATTTTCTGCCAACTCATTTCTGATTTGCTCGTGTCGCTCTGGTGAATGGTGGCATCTTTGAGAATCACTGTTTTCGCATCGCTGTTGTCCCTGTGTGTCAGTTCTTCTGGATGAGTGATTCTCTTCCATATAATTCCTCTCTTGCTGATGTTGCCCTTGGCTGTCAGATCTCCTCTCATCGTTCCTCAATGCTTCATGGAGAATTACCGATGCAAGAGGTTGGTTTGTAATAGCTGCCTGTGGGTTTGAAATCATAAGGGCAACTGCTTCTTGCAAACTAATACGGGACTGTAGACCGTCTTGGTTTCTGGCATCCATTGGTCTTTTTGCAAGCTTATAAAGGACTAAAGATTGCCATGGTTTCTGACACTCATGTGATTTCTTGATGCAACAATGATTAATATTTACAGTGGTACTTTATTCACAACTCCACTGATTTCTTTCAACAGAAATACAATTAATCCTTAGTAAATTCTCAGAGCCTTCTTTAAAGCATACAAAAACTGGATGACGTTTGATGAAATATTTCTTTTGCAACCAGCTAAATGTACCTTAAAAGAAAGAAAAGTTGTCAAGCTCTTACTTTTGATACAAATTCTCTGGCTAATCAAGCGGGATGTGGCAGCTGCTATCATTGTTTATGGGCTAATGGCATCGTAAGATGCAAAATGACTGGATTTTGCCAAGCACGCAGGTTACAGGAGAATTGAATATCCTTCAAAATAATTGTCCTCGAGAATCACAGTATTTCAAGTAATGTAAGGACTGTTAATATAAGAAAAGACACGGGTATCAACTCACTGACAGGCTGCATACTCAACTCAAGATGCACGATAGCTATATTTGGATAGGGGTATTTACCTAGGGATTTCCACGGATATTTATAGCAAACACTTAAGAACGGCTCTTTTCCTCAGGGCTTATTACCACGCCCGTAAAGCCGCTATCACGATATGAGTACGCGTTCAGGTGAGCACAAATAAAGCACTGAATTATAAATTAGCCGGGCTATTCACATCTCTTCGTGTGTTTTCCTAATATAGACAAACTACATTCTCAGCTTTGCATATGATTGAGACAGTAATTAGCTCCGAAAATCAAGCGTCTTACTTAATTCAAACTAATTATTAACGCTGTAATAATATAATACCCATAATCTCTTCACGTCGCACTTATTCAGACACACCAGAGGTGTCTCACCTATGTCTTGGCTTAACCAACGTGGGTATTTGAGAAAGCTTGCCAGTAACTTCATGTGGGTCAGTGGTTCTTCTTAGTGTCGACCATGGCTCTTTCTCCACGAAATTATACAGGCCGCCATGTATAGCATATCATCTGCTGAAAATGGAGTTAAGCGCCACAAAACCAAAGCAAAATTATACAAATACTCACCCCTACTCCACATACACGTTTAAATTGATAATTATTCTTTGTGAAGTTCGATATTTTGTATCCTTGCACAATGGGACTACTAAATGTTAGGACGGGAAATTCTGGTTTTGAAATTACCAGTCAGCCTGTCTATCCCAGTGGGTGTCGATCTGGTCATTGTACACCCATTTAAAAGCTCACGATGAACGTTGGGCAGATGTGAGGTGGGAGGGGACTGTCATGCTTTGTTGTTTTTTAAAGAACCCGACTAATGTGCACAGTGCAGGAACGTTTGTGCTAAATATCACTCTACTTCTTTTTCCAATTACCTCAATTTCCTATACCTTATGGTTTTTTTTTTCCCCCCAAGCAGTTAGTAAAGGGTATTGTCCCCACTCACTCCTGCTACAAGGATTAATTATTTGACATTTCAATTTCAGATGAATCTATCCATATTATTTGCGACAACGAGTACATTTGTATAAAGGTTATCGAAACTTGTATCCGAGACACGGAGTTTGCCGATGCTGTTAATGCAACAAATACTTGAATTTGTCTCAATGAACTATTTACTGTCAACCTCCTTCCAAACACACACACACACGCACGCACGCACGCGCGCGCGGATACACATACGCTGGGATTCATTTGTAATGCAGTATAACCAAATTATAAGAACGAATTTGATGACGATATTTTTGTCCACAAAATCAATCGTCCGGATTATCGATTTTATTCTCCTCCTGATTCAAGTTTTTGAAGAACAGGCAAGATATCGAATGGGTGAATACTCATGATAGTGACAGTCTGGATAGTCAGGTCTTTTATCCTTAATATTTATCGCGTTATATTAAGCTTCGAATGGTACTCAACATCTTTCAACTTTGATAAATAGGAATGTTTCGGTAACTAATGTAATTCAACTATGTCAATAACTAGTTATAAACAAGACGGTTCGCATCATCTTCATGTCAAACCCGTCCTAGAGCAATATTCCAAGTCCGACATAGATGGAATTAAATTGTATTGAATTACAAGAAAAGTATATTGCTTCAACATTGAGATTAGTCTTTGTTGTGCTCGACAATTATGTATCAAAAACATTAGATGACGATGATATAAGTCTGGAGAGGTCTTGTTTTGTGTTCGTTATGTTGTTTAAGTTTGATCAAAATGCACTTAAATCCTGGTTTGAGTTTTCAAGAAAAGATCAAGCAACGCTTTGGGCATCGAAGTAACTGTTAGTTTTGGTCGCAATTTCACACCAAAGCAAGTATTGTTTCGTTTCTGATAGCCAAAGAAGATAACGTACTGCAAGTACAACAATGGCATATTTGCATATAATGTTTAGACGGCTCTTGTCGATTTCTAGCGGAGCATTTTTTTTTTTTTGCAGAACCACCATCGTCAACCAACAATCCACTTCATAGCGGGTTATTCAAATTCTGCCGAGATGTTTGTAAGGACAATTTGAAAAGATTGGGTTTGATTACCATTTTTAGACGGCAGATGCGTTACGGTAACTTAAGCGTTAATTTCTATTAAAATATGACTATACATTCTTTCAAATGAATCAAAACAGAATATATTTACTGTGATTTAGGGGGAATAACCAATCTTAAAATCTCATATTCACCAAACATTCAAAACAGATTAGCTCAGGTTTCTTTTTTGCCCAACATGTCGACGTATTTGATTCTGACAGAAAACTATGCTGGTGGCTACAAAAAACTGTATTCAAAGTATGATCATCAAATAGAAATACTAAACCGCCAAAAGCTAACAATGATGTGTCGTAAATATCAAGAAACGTTTTCTTTATAGTCACCTTCAGAAACGAGGAAATGCAATGGAGAGTTATAATTCTTCTCTATAATTCTTTTTTTTTGTAAATTGAAATTTAGCCCTACCTTTTCATTTACCAAAGCATAAACAAAACTGTAAAGACTTCATACAAGTATCGATGATTATTAATAGAAAAGCAATGATACCTTAAAATATCGAAGATGAAAGATATAATACTACTTATAACAAGACAAAAGACGAAAAACATTTTTATATTGAACAAAATTACTGAAACACTAGTTAAAAGATATCTTTGGTGCATGTCAATAGATTTTACTGTTACACAGTAGTGATTTAAAATTATTTAAAATATGGTCTTGAAAAGAATATATATGAACGAAAGTAGTTTAGAATAGAGTTATCAATATATATATATATATATATATATATATATATATATATATATATATATATATATATATATATATATATATATAATGCACAAAAGTATTCACCTTGGTTTTGAAAACCGCCCCCAATAAAGACAGAAGATTCAGATGGTTCAAACTTCTTCAAAGGATGGGCTATAGTTTGTATCTTAGAGATAAAAGGATAAAAGCTTCCGATGTAAGAAAATGAAGTGCAAAGGTATACAAAATTATTGAATGTGTTCGACATACATACATACATACATACATACATACATACATACATACATACATACATACATACATACATACATACATACATACATACATACATACATACATACATACATACATTATTTTGAATATTTTTCGGTGTCCTTTGTTTTGCATCATGTAAACGTTCTCATTTAATAATAATAATAATAATAATAATAATAATAATAATAATAATAATAATAATAATAATAATAATAATAATAATAATAATAATAAACTAGGTGTAATTTGCCTTAAAAAAATATGTGATGGTGTATTATGTGTTCATTCAGATAAATTATATCATCGCAAAATAGTCATTAACGAATTTGGAGTCATGTAGTGGTGGAGAAACATTTGTATATAATATACTGAGACTGTCATTTAGCTATATATGTAAATCCCCTTTCAAAATGCTTTTCCTTTTTTTATATCATTTAATGAATTACCTCTGTTAGTGCTCTTCTATTTGCATAATGCAAATTTGGTTGTTATGGTTGCAGACAAAATATTATTTTATGTATATTCTTCCAGAGTTTATATATTCCAGACGAAATCTCCACAACTCAAATTAAAGAACATTTGTGACCTAAAATGTTATGAATCCTCTTGTAGACATCTGAATCAAGCAAGAAACTACGTATGAATAAATTTTAAGTCACATGTTTATATAAAGTCAAAATTGTCACATGATGATTAGTATAAATAAACCAGTAAATATAGATGTGACGCAATGTCCAAGCTTGATTGCTTAACACGACATACCCATTAGACCCTCGCTCGGCCATTTCCGTCAACTGATGAAATAACCTCAGGAGTGGTTGCAGGAATAAAGATATATTTGATGTGTTGGCAATTTGCCTCTGCCTGAGTTTACAATATGTTCTACGACAACAACGGGCGAGAATATTCCAATTTTTTGGCATATCTCTTTCTCCCGCAATTTTGCTACATATGAACGAAAGTAGTTTAGAATAGAGTTATCAATGGCAACGAATTAAACCCTAGTTATTTCATATATATATATATATATATATATATATATATATATATATATATATATATATATATATATATATATATATATATATATATATATATATATATATATATATATATATAATAACTTCGTTAAGAAATGAAGAATAGTTGTCAGACATATTGGGCAAAACATATTTTATACGTCGAAATTTCCACTTATTTGATCTAGGCCACAATATAAACTCATGATTATAAATAATATTATATTTGTACAATATAAACGTGATTGACTTTTCTGCAACACGTGAGCAAGTACCGATCAAGCTTCATCCAATGTTACCAAATTCCATTCATGCTATTATCATTGGTCTATTTGGGTCAGGTAAGGCCCAGTTGTTGCTTAACCTGATAATGTGGTGGCTCAAATAGGACAAACATTATTTGGTAGCACCATCCGTGGATGACCAACGATGCCATTATTTGGTAGCACCATCCGTGGATGACCAACGATGCCATTATTTGGTAGCACCATCCGCGGATTACCAACGATGCCATAATTTGGTAGCACCATCCGTGGATGACCAACGATGTCATAATTTGGTAGCACCATCCGTGGATGACCAACTATGCCATAATTTGGTAGCACCATCCGTGGATGACCAACAATGCCTTAATGTTCTTAAGGAATTTTAATGAATCTGCAGCAGCTAAAGACGACTTTATTGAATTTATTAGAAACATTGATGAAGCACCGTCCGTTGAGAATCTTAATAGGGATAGCAACAATCTAGTGGTTTACGATGATGTCTTACTTAACAAACAAGCAAATCCAGTCAGAAAATTTTCACGATGTACACAAAAAAAACCTTATATGTCATTTGCTTACTCAGCGGTATACGCAGATTCCCAAAGCAATTAGATAGCTTTATTACTTTTTAGGTTATTTTGAACCAAATTGATACGCACACCCTGAGAAATATTCATCAGAAATTGTGTATCGGCGACATGAACATAAACAAATTTAAAGATTTCTTCGCACATGCTCTGGAAAACACGCATAGATTTATCACATTAAGTCTACAAGATCTAGCAAAACGTTATCGAATTGGTCTCGATAAAATCTATTAGTAAAGAAATACTTTTTTATATAATGAACCAGGAAAACATTGACGCGATTATCTCTACGATCGAACAATTAATTGCAGCAAGATGGTCTCGTGATTCAACTCGATCTTGAAAAAATCAATGATAATTTTGAGATGATACAGCAGCGACGTGAAGAGTGCAGAAATACAGATTTATGAAATTACTCCAACGCGAAATGTAATTGCCTTTGGTGGATTTACACGAATATAGCTCTATTGGCAAGAGCCATTAAGAAAATACGATCACATTTGTCTCGACAATATGAAACTCAAGAGGCTGTAAGTGAAACTTCAACATGAGCATTATGGAAAGATCGAGAACGGCTGCTCCGACGTAGCCACGTTTGTCCAACAAAGGCATTTTTTTTTGTTTGCTACGAACTTATCGTCTCTGGTTGTTAACAATTTCGATATCTTTTCGGAGTCCCATGTTTTCCAAGTTTTTTTTTCTTCCGAAGACGCTATTGTTCATGAGTTTAAAGACGTTTTTGTCGAAGTTAGTGGTGGATTTAGCACTTTGAGATCGATGCAGGGTTAGCATGGACTCGTTCTCGACAAAGTTCATCGCTTTGTCAAGTTCAAGTAATCTTCGTGGATAAAACACTGGAGAGCTTGTTCAAGAAGACGATAATGCATGGAAATGTAGTAAAATTCCTAAATTTTGCACAGCTAAATCGGACAGCCTATATACACCAATGATTTCTGCGGTGTGTTTGCTAGTGTTATTTTGCGGTAATAATATTGCTGATTCCAATGCTACTGTGTATATAACATTGATAATCTGCATGTCAGGAATTGTAATCAGATTCGTTTTAGCAACAATATTAGTAATTCCACTGACTAAATCATTGACTTTTGCGTCAATATCAGCGAGTTCAATATCAACATTTGGTGGATTTCCAAAAATTCGTTAATAAATCGGTTTATGTTCCTACGAAAATTTAAAAACATTTGTACGTGATTAGAAAAATTGGCATTAAATGTAGCCATTTCATCATTGATTGTTTTTAATGATGTCAACATATCATCAACATATTTTTCGTTGCAGCATCAAAATCCGATTCTAGTGTTCTAAGAATGTTAATACCATTATTATTCATGTTAAGAAATACACGTATTATACCACTGTTGGATAATACATATTTAGATTCTTGATTATCAACGTATTTTTTGTTACGGCGTCCGTATCTGCGGTTTGATCTTCAAGGTCTATAATTTTATTTTGATTCATGATAATGTTACCTGTGAATGAATCACCAGCTTTTTTATATAATTGTTAACTGACTTACCGGGATCTTCTATTTTACCTTGATCAGTAAAAATAACGATAATATAAACAACCGCGGTAGGAATTCCTACAAATACATCTGAAAGTTGTACACTACTCGTCTTTGATCGTCCTTGTTTATCCTTAAAAACAACGACATCGTATTGATCCACACTTGTGATATTTAATAAATTATTGATTTCATGTTTGAGCTGATTAAGAGTTGCATATCTAGATAAGTCATCTTGTTGAGTTTCAGCTGATGGATCTATTAATAATATTCCAAAATTTGTATAATAGCTCATCATTTATTATTTGTTATGCAAATTCTATATAAGATATAATTATATAACAACAATGGCAAAGATATTACATTTTGATACCAAACGATTAATTAATCAGACACATAATAACGAACTTCCAGATTGTCATTATTTTATTGTGGGTCGTACAGGATCGGGTAAAACAAATTTGATATAATTTTTTGCTCAACAGTAACTTTAACTATGATAAGGTATATATTTACACAATTAACCCGCAACAGGATAAATACGAATTATTGAGCGAGTACAACGATAAACATCGTGATGAACTTGACACTGGCAATTGTATATTTTTAATAAAACAATTAGAAGAACTTATTCCAGTTAAAGAACTTGATTCATCCGAGCATAAAATATTTGTATTCGATGAAATTCCGCTAAACAACAAGGAGATGAACAAAATCAGATCTTATTTTTCATTATCACGTAACAAAAATGTAATTCGGTTTATCTTGCTCAAGGCTTTTACAATGCCGATAGATTTATCAGGCGAAATACTGGTTATTTTATATTATTTCCCGGACTGGACAATGTTGATGTGAGAAATATTGCAAACGAGCAATGCGGTGATGTAACGAAAGATAAATTTATCGAATTATACCATCAAGCAACCAAAGACAAATACAATTTTCTTTATATGATAAACTAGCGCGTGATCCAGATAAAATGTTTCGTTGTTGTATTGTTATGCTTCCATAAAAGACTTTTATAAAACGTATCTGCAGACGAGTTTAAAAAATGATAAGAAAAAGGTTTGTTAGGTTTACTCGGAGAAAGACCGAAAGAAGAAATAAAAACTTGCAGAAGAACATGTAAGACACGCTGCTGATCCCGCAGTACGATAGGCCGAATTTGATAGATTAATAAACAACCCTCGTGCACTTCAGCATTGATAGCAAGACTGAGAGTTAATCCAGTCGAGTTAAGGAGGTTAATAGAACATTTGTCAAAGCAAACTAAAGAACTAGCTGAGGGATAAAAAAAAGAATAACTGAAGCTACCATAGAAATGATTCCTATTGAGGAGAAGATAACACGTTATAGAAATAAGCTAGAGAAAAATCAATGAAAAAGAATTAATGGTTTTGTTAAAAAAATTTGATGAAAAACTAACTTGATGATTTTGACAAAATTCGAGAATGAAGTGGTGACGATTACAAGGAAATAGAGATAATTTTGACAAGTAAAATTGATGATTTTTATATAGCTGAAGAAGCGCTTAAAGAAAATAGCACAAACGAAGAAATGCGTGATGCATTTCATAGAATGAGAGACGGAATTATTGTTAACATTTTGGGTAAAACAATAAATTAATACAGAAATAAACCACGGGTTAAGGTAAAGGCTGGAATTTTAAAATGCTATTTAAAAAGTACGACGGAGAACGAGATTAAAAAAATTATCAGGGAAACCCACGGGATCTGGTGTTCGAAATTTACGTCAAACGCAGAAATAGTTGACCGACTTATGCTGTTGATATCATCCAAAAAGGATGGTAATAAAAGTGCAGAGATCGATAAAGAATTATTGATATACTAGATCATCGTAGATAGAACGAATTAATGGCATCGGACGAATAGCGATCTTTTCTAACAATATTAATATAATGTTGCTAACATCAATAATATTACTTGATTCATCGCAGACAACAGGAAACTGCGCAAACCTTTATGTTTATTACAATCCGTCAATACAACTTGATCCTGAAAAACAGTATGAAATTGGACTATTTTTTTTCTTGTACAGCATAGAATTCTATGGGTAACATGAAAACTGATGTCAATGGCGAGTTTAGGTTTATTCCAAAATATGAGGACGAGAGATCTGCTATTGATAAAGCCGCAATTGAGAATAATCACAATTCCACAGGAAGCCTACAACATAAATGATTTAAATGAGACGATGAAGGTGCTGACAATAAAAAGTGGAGGAGTTGCAGACGATTTTGAGCTTACACCAAATTACAACACAACACATTACGAACTAGTATACCATTAAAAATAATATGATTGATTTTCAGTCACCAAAAATTATCGCCTCACTGATATAATTTCTCCGTCGAAATTATGAGATTTTTAATACTTGCCACATATAACGGTTAACTACCAGTAAATATAGCAGAAGTAAACACAACATTAATAAAATGTTCTATTGCAACTAGATCTTACTCGGGACAGGGTAGTAGAGGACAAACGATATATAGTTTTTCGCCAGATGTTCTACCAGGATTTATGATGCAAATTACTCCTAGACAAGTTATTTATTATCCAATTAATCTTGAAAATCAAATAAAAAGTATAACATTGCAATTAACAGATTAATTGGTAAAGAAATGGATCTTAACAACAAAATTGTTACATACCATTTACACCTACGCACTGTAGCGTGGTCAATTTTATGAGCATATACTTTATAAACAAAGATGAAGCAACAAATTATAGAAGAAAAATCGTAGCTGGATTTTTTAAAAACATATTAATAAAATTGTAGAAAATGTCCAAGGAATAGAGCGAGAAGTAGCACTAATTGTGCACTTGACGCAGGTAAAGCTTTTACGACGGGGGCAGGCTGGTCAGCTGGCACTGCAGTAGTACAAAAGATCGCTGATAAAATTAGAGGATATTTAGCATTGGAAATGAAACGAGCACTGTCAGATATTGCGCTAACAGTGGAAACAAAACACGATATGATAGCTACAACAAAAAACATTATTATTTCCGCATGGTGAAGAAGTAGTACGTAAACTTGTTAACAAAACAGCGACTATGACCCACGCTGCTTTTTAAATTTGTGTAGCGATTATAAAATAATGTCAGCTAAAACTCATCTCCGTCTTGCTGAAGAATGCGATACTGACAACGCTGTAACATAATTCGAGTACGTTGTGTATCTGGATGTAAACTCAAACGAACCAAAAAAGGCTGGATTTAGAACTTTTAACAAAAGAGACGAGGACTTATTTCTGCTGCCGCATAAAGCACTGTTAGAAGTGCCTGGCCAATATTAACTGTGATAGGTAGTGAAATTGCAGCTGGTACAGAAATTGCGCTTGTCAATTACGGTTGGAAGTTGTTTAAAAGTGCATGATACAAACTGGCCAGTCAAACTGTAGAAGATATTTCAATGCACTTGCCTATAGCGAGTACAAAACTTAACATTATTTTGTTTGGCGATGATTATTCTAGACCAGTTGCCACAAATATGACGTGGTTTAAAGATACCTCACTCGGAACAGCTGTTTCAAGTGAGTTTCGTACTGATGATAGTAGATAACAATAATCTAATCGCCAATCCTGATGATTGTAGATAACAATAATCTAATTGCCAATCCTGTTGGTAATGCAGCTGGTGATATTGGAGACATGAGAAGATTAGCGGTCACAGGAATAAAACAACAGCAATATAACGAGGGATATGCCAAACGAAACGCATTTGCTTTAGAGTCTTGCCAAATAACGACGATGCTTCCATTAAGTAAATCGTTGGATTTTGCCGTGAATGCAACAAAGCTTTTTGAGAAATAAAACATACTCTTGTTTTACACCGAGTTGATCAAAACGATTGTATAATGCATACGGATGGAATGACTGAAGGACAGTTCGCTAATACGAAATTAACACTATGGATGCCGCGGGTTGTCCCCTCTGTAGCTAAAATGATGGAGCTCGAATCATTATTTACCGCCTATACATAAAAGATATACTTCCAGAAAAACAGTATTTATCAAACAGCAATCCCTAACGCAACTAATTACACATGACGTGTTACAGTTACAGCTAACGAACCACTACTACGACATTTGTTCATCGTATTCGCACGACAAGCACGTTGTAATGATCAAGAAATGAACAATTCCCTATTTGATAACCCTGATGTGAGACGAATATTTGAGTAAATTCCAAACAATATCCCGAATGTGCAATCGAATGCAGTTTTGCTGTAGACGCCACAAAAAAACATATATGGCCGTATATGTACTTTATGGAAGCTATGCAAAAATATCAGGACGCTTGCAGTGGATTTCAAATATCAGCAGAAGAGTTTCAATCGTTCTATCCTATCTTTTATTTTGATATATCAAAACATTCCGAACGAGATATCGGATCAACTGCTGATATTAAGGTCACATAGACACTTGACGCACTGCCAACCGAACAGTACAAAGTGAATGCGCTAGTTGTCAGTGATATATTCTTGACAATAAACGCGAATGAAGGAAGAATGACTGAACAAATTTAATCTAACAACCTTGATAAAATAATGAAAACCAAGTTTGCAACTCGAGAAATATAAATAACGCCAGGTTAAGTTAAAAAATAATTGTCAGCAGCTGTTTCTAAACGCTGTTCTGTTTCTTTCATAATATCTCCGTAGACAGACGTCGTCAGGACTTCGGTTAAATTAATGTCAACGCATTAGCAAATCAATAAAGTCAATCGCAAAACGATCGAAAGAAAACCGTTTGTTCTTAAAATATCTGTTTAGCAAGAACATGCAATGTCAAACCATGACGGATATTTTGGAACAGCACTTTCAATGATGGATAGCAATATTTTTTTCAGTACTTAGTACATTAGAGCTGGAGGATCCGTCAAGTGCAGCATCTGGCGCAAAGAAAAAAGGCAGTTAATGGTCATGAAATCAAACAAATCTATCAGTTTAATGTGACGATATAAAATAAATATCAGCGCCAACGATAAAGTCGTCGAAGTCGATTAAAATAATGCAATCGAGTAAGACAAGGAGGATTTATTTCAATAGCTCCACTACTAGCGTGATTATCTGGAAATCTTCTTCCCAACCTACCAAGACTCGCACGTGGTATGACAATACCAAGTACCAGACGCCGTTAAGTAATTTTGATATAATTTAAAATTTGAATGAAGTCAGATTTCTCGGAGTATTTTTCAAGGACGAACTCGACGATGTATAGCAGGTGGGTCGTATATTGTAAATATAGCAAAATTTAACAATGGCTCATGTACTCACTGGGTTACTGTCTATGATAAAAATCATTTTAATTCGTTCGAAATTCCTCTGAGCAATCTCATAAACAGATATATTTTTAAAACTTTTAATATAATAACTTATTCGTCTAATCAACTACAGCCAATTTCAACATCAGCGTGTATAATGTTTGTCTGAAGATGTCCCAGAGTTCGAAGAACTCCGCCTCTGACATCACCAGGATAATGTATTCCGATTTTTAAAAGTTTATTTCACAATTCGATAAACAACCTTCTCAGGCAAACGATATTGCAGTTAATTTTATCTAACCAAGGAACATAAAAGATGTCAATATACTGTCTCAAATGTAAAACTAAAACAAAAAGTAAGGATAAGACGACGGGAAAACAAAAAAATAATAGAATAATGCTAAATATCTAATTGTAGCTGATAAAAAAAACCTTTTAATTATACCCGAGATGTACGCTCTGAAAGATTTATTACGTGAGCCGATCATTTGTAGTTTTTACGAGCAAGAACTAGAAAAGAAACCGAACAAGGTGCTTTCGTTATCGAAAATGTTATTAGGAAAAAAGGCAATAAAAGTTAGTTAAATGGCGCGGGTATAGAGATAAATTTAATAGTTGGATTGCAACCCGGTCAACTTCATCAACTGTGAAATAATGTTTCTGTAGATTTCCTCGTACTTAAATTTCAAAAACTTACATTTGACTGGTTAACATAACTATATTAGATATTGTCTGCGATCGTCAGAGATCGTCATTAGGTTTAAAATCTTGACAAATATAAAATCTAATTTTATATTTTTTGTGGGTCTGGAGTTTTGATGTTTAACAAACGTTTGATAATCTGCCAAAATGATTGATTCTCATCTACTGTAAAATTAAATTTCAATTTTTTTTGTTACTATATTTTACGTTCTATCGACTAGTTGTCGGTTAGCTGTAATTATTTTTATCAGCTTCACCTACAATCTATTTTTGTTCGTCGTCGTTGTTAAATAGAATGTCATTTTCTGTATAACCAACCGAATATCGTTCGGGATACAATCGTGGTTAAAATTTCTTGAGACAGCATCTCGCTCTCAAACGCTGGAGTCAATATCAGCAAAACGTTTCATCAAATCCATATTATAATCTATTTTTATCTAATTCTAATTGCTTAATCAGGATATCTAAAGATAATCCAATCATTATGTTCGCTTGAAAACCTGTTCTTGCTATTTCATCGACAATCAATTTCACTACATTAGGATCTATCCCATAGTATTTTGCCTCAGACGAACTCAATTCAAATTTGATTTCCTCATCTGTTTTGAGATTACATGAAATAACAGGTTCAACTGGACATTTAAAATTGACACTACCACCTCGTTCTTTTCTAACATTTTCCTGCTGGGTAACAAGTTCTAAATTTTCCAGTCGATTGCCAGTCTTTGCGTTACTGATGTGATTAATACGCAAACAATTAGGCACAGGTCCGTTAAATGTTTCATAAACAAACGATGTCTAAGATAATTAACTTGATCGATTAGTATTCCTCTGACAATTACTGTGAGATACCCCATATTGTCAGTTCATAGTAACAACTACTTTTTTAATTAATAATTCCCTTTCATTTGTCTCGTATAAATGAAATACCAGATGCGGCTGAAACTCACTTTGCAAAGATAAATTTTCAATATTTTCATTCGTGACCTTGCCGTTAACATATACACATTGTCCTTCTGGAATTTCGTCAAGAACAAAGTGCAAACAAACTCTTTCTTTAACATTTCCGTTCTCTCAGCATCATCACCTTTAATGCTAATCTTATAACCTGCTGTCGTTGCTTTACCAATCAGTTGTCGATATTTGATATGCATCACCGAAACTAACGCATTTCCAGCGTATATATTGTACTTGGGGTGAATGTAATAACACTCTTGTTCGTTTACGCTTCTCAGATTTTGTGTCATTATTTCTATAAGCATTTTATATCACTGATTTTTCAACTGCCGTTGCTGTGAGATATCGATCGAACAAATAATTAGAGATATGATATTACACTATTATATAGCAATGTTCAAATTACACGATATAGCCAAGAAGAGCCTTATGGGAGAAACTGAAAAAATAGCGACTGGTTTTAGAGGATTTAACTAGAGTTATCGGTTTGATAAACGAATCGTACTGGTGAATTTCACTGCAGCAAATCTGTCATTTGCTACAGCCAACTGGAAAACGTTAACTTGAAAAACATAAGAATCTAAGAATATTTTCAAAGCTGCTTGTGATGGAAAAATCGACTAACAAGAAAATTGCAGACCTTTACATTAATTCAAAATAAAGGCGTGTTTTGCTTGGTACTGATCTTTTCTCACTAGCTAATGAAATACACCATGAAATTTGGAAAGAGATAGAAGATTTTACCGAATCAGGTTTGGGTTGGAAGTTTAAAATTATTATTGAAATTTTATTTCACACAATAAAATATAACCGTATTACGCGGTAGTTTGTATATTGACCTACCACAAAAAATAAAATTAAAAAATGATATAAAAACGTAGAAACCTCGATAACAGATGTTTTCAGTACGCTATTCTTTCTGCGCTCTTTCCATCATAAAAAACACGCTGATCGTGTTGACAAATATTTAGTCACGTATCAAAACTAAATTCGAATGGCATTGACTTTCCAGTCACAGAAATCAAATACCAAAGTTTGGAAAGCAAAATAATATTTTAATAAATTTTTCGGACTATATGAAAATGAAAACGTCTATCCGATATATATTTCAGAAAAAGCTTCACAATCGACAATAAACTTGCTGTTTTACATGAATCATTACCTTTTGGATTAAAATATTTAATGGCCTAGGTGGTAGACAGTATCGTAAACGAAATAATAAGTTCTTCTGTTATCGCTGCTTGCACGGCTGTACAGACAACGAAACATTACAAAAGTATTTGCAGTAATGTAGTGACGTGTAACAAATAACAATGTCGTCCAAAGTAAATAGTTTATTGCAATTAGTAAATCACAATCACAAACTAAAATTTCCTTTCTTTATATACGCTGATTTCGAATATTTACTTCAATCTGTACCTGACAAATTGAGTACAAGATAAAATGAAAATCATGTTCCATGCGGAATGGCGTATAGGATAGTTTACTGTGCTAATTCTATTTTATCCAAATTAATTAAATTATACCGTGGTAAAAATCCAGCTATTTGGCTTCTCAAGCAGTTAGTGAAGTTGATAATATATTTAGTCGCTTAAAAATATATCCAATGAAAAATCTGACAACTCAACAAGAATCTGATCTCGAGCAAGCGGAATTTTTCATATTTGTGAAAAAGCTTTTGACGTTGATAAAAGGTACATGACCATTGCCATCTAACAGGACAGTATTGTGGCCGGCTCATGATAAGGTAATTTAAGGTTTCATGCTCCAAATTTTATTCCTGTTGCTCTTAACAACTTTCGAGGATATGATAACCATATTACCGTAAAAGCTTTTGGTTATACTGACATAAAATCTTGTTTAAAACTTGACAACGAAATCAAGTGTATTCCAAATAATTTTGAACAGTAAATGTCAGTTACATTAGGTAAGATCCATTTTATTGGCATGTTATTGCGGCAACGTTAGATGAGATGGTAAAAGGTTATATCGAGTTTGATAACATACCAGATTGTTTTGGAGATAGATATAATCTACAGACTACAAAAGAAGTATTCCCGTACTACTATCTCGACGACTGAAGTAAATTTGATGAAACGTCTTTTCCTACCAAGGATAAATTTTATTCGCAACTCAAAACTGAAAATATTATAGATGACGAGTACATATATGCACAATATATTTGGAATAAATTTAACTGCAGAACATTAGGTGATTATCATAATTTGTATTTGAAAAGAGATGTATTACTACAAGCAGATGTTTTTGAAAGTTTTCGTCGAGTAAGCTATAACAATTATGGATTAGATCCTTGCTGGTTATTTTTCAGCTCTCGGGCTATCATGGGACGCTTTGTTAAAGTTTAGTAAAGTAAGGTTAGAATTACTGACTGACGTTGATATGTTTAATTTTATCAAGAAAGGTATCTGAGACGGTATTAGCGTGATAACAAAGAAATATTCTGAAGCAAACAACAAATACCTGAAGGAGTACAATCCTAAACTTCATTTGAAGAATATAATTTACCTAAATTATAATAATTTGTACGTTTATTATATGGCCGAAACATTGCCTTTTGGTGGATTTTGTTAGATTACATCTGAACAATTTCTATCGGAGACAGAAAAAAGATATCTGATGATGTTTTATATTTCCTTGAGGTTGATCTCGATTGTCCTATTTCACTACATAATTTACACATCGATTATCCTTTCTTTGTGGAATCAATGATAATTAATTATAGTATGTTATCTGAAGAACAACAAGCAATAGCATCCCCAAGACAATATTCTATGGTAAAAAAAACTAGTACCAAATTTACTCAATATGCAAAATTATGTTTTGCATTACAAAGTTTTAAACCAAGCAGTAGACATTGGTCTTATTTTGAGAAAAGTTCATAGAGTTTTAAAGTTTAATCAGTAGCCGTGGATGAGAGGTTATTTTAAATCAAACACTTCGAGAAAAGCTGTAACGAAAACCAATTTTGAAAAAAAAAAACTTTAAGCTTATAAACAATTACGTTTTTGGTAAGACGATGGAAAATATTAGAAAACTAATAAATGTCGAGCTAATTAATGATATCAACCGCCGAAATAAACTTGTGTGGAAACGATGATTTTGTTAGCATGAAAAATTTAATGGAAATCTTGTCGCGATACAAATAAGAAAAACAAATCTAAAACTAAAAAAGCCGATTTACTTTGGAGCTTCCATGTTAGTTTTTTCAAAGTGGCTATTGTACGATTTTATTATAATTTTGTTACAAACAGTGGCCGTAACGTAGACTATTATTTACTGATATTGATTCTCTTGTGTATAAAATTGAATGTGAGGACGTCTATCAGGATATAATTGACATCTTTCCGATTACCTCGTGACAGTAAATTTCATGACAACACAACTAAAAAGGATATTTGTAAGTTCAAAGATGAAATGAACTCAAGCATCATCAAATACTTTATCGGATTGCGAAATAAAATGTACGCCGTTTTGCTAGAAAACAATAAAATAACGAAAAAGGCAAAAGGTCTGCCTCGTGATTATGTTAAAAAGTTTATGAAATTTGATGATTACAAGTGCGCGCTTGACGGCGGCGTCAGTTTGTTAAGAGCAATGTCTATTCGAACGAATCATTATAAACTCGAAACAGATGGTCATTATCAAAAGCGGAATAAGTAGTTTTGATGACAAACGTTATTGTTAAAATGGAGTAGATACATTTGCACCTGGGTAGTGTCACATTGACTAGGTATGAAATTTTATCTAAACTTAAGAAATAATGTTTTAAAATCTGACAGAAAATTCCTTTTATTATATTTGAGCAAAGAAAATGTAAGCCTTGTTGCTGGGTTCTCCGAGATGGTAATTTATATTTGTTTGGAGGTGGGTAAAGGTGTTGGATTATATTTGGGCTAAAACCATCACATTGGGTCAGGGTTCGGGATGTCTTTGAGATGGCAATTTATCTTTGTTTCGAAGTCTCTGGGCTAGAATAATCAATTTTTCTAACTACTGTCCTCTTCATATCCTGCCTGTGTTTCCTGGAGAAATTGTTTCTTGCTGATCCAGTTAAAATCTCTTCAGAAAGGAGGTAATGACATGGCCCATTCATAGAGATTGTTGGTATCCAGGTACAGGATACATACGAGTGGTTTGGCGAGGTCGCATTTTTTAATGTATTTACTGTTGGCCACTGTGTATTTTTGCAGATGATGGAGAAACCAACTTGTATCATTTGCTCGATGAGCATGAACATTTCTGGGTCGGTGAAAAGTTCTAAGGTCATTTCGGTGTGCTTGATCATAGCGTTCCATTAGAGTCCATGGAGGAGAAATAGCGGAGTGGGTCTAGCAGGTAATGAGTAAGGTACGTGTGTCTGAAATTTTCAAAGATATCCGCGAGCAAGAACACATCCGATCTGAGATAAACATCGTGATAATCTCCAAGAATGTGACAGTCGAATGCGTTCTATATCTTGCACGCGTAATGGTATTCCTCATCGGTTTTTTCCGGTCAGGCTGAGATGAGAATAAAAGTTCTTTTTAGTGGGTTGCGACGTTTGATCGAACCGTGAGGAGGCATCAATGTACTTATAGAGATAGATTCCTTTTTGTCTGAGAAGATCGGCTTAGTGTCCAAATTCCTTATCGAGGTGGATAAACTTGGGACAGTGTTAGCGAGTTCTTACAGCGATGTGGGCATGAAAAGAGCCAATGAATCAGAAAATCCACTGGTGTCCTACATGTACTTTTCGAAATTGTTAGGGATGCATTTGATCTTAGTTCCCACCGCAGCGAGAATCCTTTTGATGTGTGGATGATTGAGAGCGGCCACGATGAAATGTCCGTCGTACACACGTAGATTTAGAGCAATGACTGGAAGGAAGTCTGGGTCTTTGAAGGTTGTCATGAGCAGCTCTTCGATAGTTACAGGTGATATGACAGTGGTCTTTCACTTTTGCGTATTGTGGTTTAAAGGTGTCTTCACAGATGGGTTGGGTTGTCTTATGTTGTCGCAGTTGTAACTGTGTGTGTGAAGTGATCAGTGCTGAATTTTTTATCTCTTGAATGAGTTTCCATTCCATCGCGAGTTGCTTAAAGAACCAGAGGATGCAGTTCTCGCTACGAAGCATACGATACTCCGATGACAAAGATTCATCGACGGAATAGCATACCTTAAATCATATCAAGCACAGGATGTGTTTATGTTCCACCTGAGTGAAAGATCGGTTAGGATCTGGTGGTCGTTCTACTTTTTCCATCTTGGCCTCGCAGTCGAAGACGATGTAAAACGTGTCAATATATTTCTTGTGATGATGTCCCAACTTAAACGTCTTATTGTGTATCATATGAACTGCCTGTATTTCCTGGCAGTATCCCGACGAGATGTATTCGTGAAGTTGTGCGGGTTGTGGAAAGCATTGCAGTCATTGATAACAAAGATAGCTGTGCTATTTATGCTGGGTGTAATGAGATCGACATAGCCAATTGAAGTCTTTGATGTACACGAAATGGTCTTGGTAATAAAGTAAATTAAAGCTGTATTGTGAGGCTCTTTTTGGAGAAAAACAACGAACTGCTTATCGTCTGTTGTTGTTTGTTTTAGCCCGAAGACGTTGATGGAAGGTCCTTCGTTGAGCGATTCTAGTTTAGGAACGTATTTGATCTCCACTGTAAAGATTATTCCGGTGGCTTTAATGGAATCAAAATACGGTTTGTACTTGGAGACGTGATCGGCATTGTCCTCAGCTGGATGTAATGCAGAAAGTGTAGCCCACACAAGACAGTATTCATCATTGTTCCTGATGTTGATGCAAGCTTTGGTAGTCAAGACAGATTTGGGAAAAGGCATATACATGCAAGCAGAGGTGTGAATTTGGAAGTTAAAAACGAAAGAGTTGACTCAGGTGAATATCAAAGCGCGATCCTGACTCTTGATAATCTTCGATGCGACGCTGGATAAAGGATCGGGCGATATCAACGATGTGGTTGAAATCATCACGGTTAACACGATGAGCGATTTGGATCTGATCCACACGTTGATTCTCTTGAGTTCATTGACCCGATGCAGGTTGTAGGCGAGTCCTGGTTTGATGGCGGTGTGTGTAGACAGTTCTGCTTTCATTTTGGATGTAGGATCAGCTGGATTAGTGGTTTGTCGACTCCACACTTTAGTATGTGGGAATGATCGTCAATACGTCCTTCGTCAGCACCGCCGTATGCTTTTTCAACGCGTCTAGAGGAGAAAGAGCGAGATCATGATGAAGGATAAAATCTTATCACGGATCGGCCATAACCCGATTCAGAATATTGCCTCTCATTGTTACTTATGCCAAGATTTTGGTGTATCTCTGCAATAACGGAGATGCTATATGAGTCCTGCATTTTGTTTCTCTAATTGCTTCTTACGTTTTACTCAAGACAAGATTTTGGTCTATCCTTGCAACAAGGGGAGATTCTATAAAATATAATATTATTTTGTTTTGTTTCACTGATTCTTTATTTATTTTGTGACATAAAAATTTAATGTGTATTATATAGCACAATGCCTATACGTGGGACACAGACGTGTGTGTGACTGCCTTAGGGTAGTACGGAGAAGTGCAACATATCTTCCACGAGAGAGTACTGAGATCAGCATTATGTGTTGATCAAGAGTGGAAGTCCAGGAATGAAACCCTGCTTGGGATGTCATAATATTAGTAATATAAAAGGCTGGTTCTATTCCAAAGACCTTTTATAATCCCCTGAGACTTGCTAACAAATACAAAAATTTACCACTTCTCTCTGTCCTAAACTCTCACACCAATAATATACACATACAATTGTAAAGTAGATCCTAGCTTATAACATGTATACCTTACTTGGTAACATCACTTATCTAATCAATATCATCTATAAAGCCCAGCCAAGCTAGAACATGTATACCTTGGACTTGGTAACATCTGCTACAGAATCAATATCATCTATAGAGCATAGTCAAGTTTTAAAAACCCAACCCCTACACAAAATCCAAAGTCAAATATTCATTAACTACACAAAAATC
>JAEAOA010000763.1:0-43114 GCA_016746295.1 Potamilus streckersoni
TCAGATTCATTCCTGATAGTGCACTTTCAAGCAAAGTGCCTACCCTGTAGAGATAAAGTTCTTTGACTTCCTTTCCTCCTAAACTGAGTTGTGTCCCGTTCTTAATTGGAAAATGCAATTTGCAAATACTTGTATGTATTATTCACAAATGAACCTCATAGTTGTTGAACTTTTAAACTCTATTAACTCTGTATGCTAAAATGGAATAAAGAGTCACATTATTTATGGGAAGATTTGACAAGTATTGCAACTTAATCATTTGCAACAAATAATACATTTTTATTTTCTCAACATGTAACAGAGAACTCTACTTATTTAGCTGACGTTGGTTTTTCTATCTCAATTTGTTTATCTCACATGAGTCATCTCAGTCATAGTGTCCACTTCATAGTACTACTTTATCAAGGGTCCCACAACCATTATTGTTGTCTTGGTTTGATGTAGTTATTTTTCAATCTATAACACTGAAACTATTTAAAATTTACATGCACATGGGCATGTAAGACAATTATGAATATAGCATGTTGTATTGCTTACATATGAATTGATGAAAGTGAATGGAATATGGTCATGATTTTTATGGAAATCTTACTGATTTGAATAGGAATTAAGATAAGTGAAGAAATTTATATATTTAATTAAGCACAATTTTATTCTTGACTATTTGATGGTGAATGCAAAATTAAAGAACGACAAGGTAGTGTATTGAGAGTTTTATACTTTAGATACAGTTTTCAAGTACCCTATTTTTTATTGTTATCATAGAAAAAGTTTCAAAATTAATATAATTTTTGCTGGTGACATTATGATACACAGCTGAAGGATAAATCCTGAAGCTGGAATGTTTGAAAAATGAAATTTAGTACTTGCTGGAAAATGGTTATATTAAACCAGTTAACAGATAATAGGAGTTTGCCATTTATACTTCTTCCAGAATCAGTTAATATTTAATATTTTCTAAATATACACAGACTATAGAAAAGTGAACAGTGTTACCAAAACTGAACAGTTTACGTAGACATTCAAAATACTTTATAGATTTTCTAAAATTCCACCTCAGAAATACTTTATGGAGTGATCATGGGATAAAAAGAGGGATACATACTGAAGTACACTGGGCAAGATTGAACTATGTAAACCACCATTGAGGCACCCTAATGGAATTATTTTGCACTAGTTTAGTTGAAATAAATTTGTCAAGGAAATGTATACAAGTCTCTGTAATGTTTAATGCTTCAATCAAAATTAAGTCAACTCATTTGTTTTTTTCAGTTTAATGAAACACTATAATTATAATGTGCAATTTGCATGTTATTATTGTTAAACAAGGCACTTGTCAAGATTGCAGTTGCTACTGTTGTATTTCTGAGGTGTCACTCAAGTCATTGATTGAAGGACCCAAAAGTATTTTGACTGGCATCTCTTCAGAATTAGCCTGGGTCAACTGACTCACTTTTGCTTTGATTGCCAAACCATGGCCATAAACAAAAGTATTTAAATCAAATGACACTAAATTTAGAAGTGCTAGATAACACTGATAGCATGATAATGAAACTTATATTGTACAACAAAAAGAAAGTATGGTAAAACCCATTATTATGTGATGCTCAGAATCTAAAGAATAACCTTGAGATATAAGCAAGATTATATTAAAAAAAAATTAAAAAACCTTTCCATAGAAAATGTACATTGAAATTTCAGTGTCATCATTTTAACTAATCCTCTTGATCATGCATTGTTTTTTTTTATTCACTGGGTCTCATCAGACATCAAATATACTTCACTTTTGAATTGTATACATACCAATATTGTGGAAATGGTGCATGGTAAAGTTAAACATTAAACAGTGCTGGGATTACAAATATGTTACAGTTGTAAAATATTAGATTTTCCAAGAGCATTTTGTTTAAATATTTAAAAAGGAGGTCACCTTAATTTGATAAACATAAGCCATGATGCCATTGCAATATAGGCAGACACACATTATAAACAAATCGAATTAATGCGGCTTTTACCTGTATGTCATTTTACACCATCTCAGTAAATAAAAGTATTATTTCGTAATCAGGAAGAAAGATGATGGGCCCATTTATTTTTACATTATATTAGCCTGATGTCATTTATTATGTCTTGGACATTATCACACCATAACCCTCATAATGACAGTGAAGACACACTTGCATGGATCAAATGTTAAACACTCCACAAGGAGGTGCAGTTTTTCCATTTGATATTTGCAAATTTTCTATTTAGATACTATCTGGGTAAGCTAATAACTAAATCAGCAGTCCAAACTGGTCACCCTTTTGTGCATGCATCTGTGAAAAATCTTTATGTACAGAACCCCAAGCATTGCTTGTTATGTAATAGAATTTGACGGAGAATGGAAAGAAACTCTATAAGTGGCTGAGTGGTTCAAAGCATTACAGATCACTGCCATTTATATGTGTTGGTTCAAGTATAGAATTTGGAAAATATGGATATGTGAGAAAGCTTGCCAGTAGCTTCTCATGGGTCGGTGGTTCTTTGGGGGGATTTCACAGTTTTTTCCTCCACCATTAATACTGGTCACCATGTATAGCCTATCATGTGCTGAAAATGATGTGAAGCCCAACAAAAAATAACAACAAACAAAAACAACAAAATCTAGGTTGTAGAATTTTAAAATTTAAGGTTTGTACAATTTATTTTCAAAAATGTATTCTTGTTATTTATTTTTTTACAAGTAAGATAAACACTAGTATATGGATGGTGAATGTATTGTAGAAAAAGTAACGTACTATATAGTGTACATAAAAACTCCAATAATGTTTCATCTTTTGAAATTTTCTGGTCTTCCATGCTTGAAAATTTAAAATCTGTGTCAGCTAAATAAAATTTTTGTTACTTGTATGTAAAAGGATATTAGAATCCAAACTACAGCAAGTAAATGTTTGATAACATAATTATTATTTGGAGATAAACAGTTTTTACAGGTGTTTTTTTAAGGTCGAGTTTTCTTAGAAATTAATAATGCTTTCTATAAGCAAGTCATTTATGAATTTGTTTGTAAAATTAATATCACATTTGTTGTGTTATTGTGTCTTAGTTTTTCTTATATAATTGTTACTTTTTTCAGAATTAATCAATGCATATCTTAACATCTGTATTAGGATTCTAAGTTGTGTTTCATTTATTATCTGGTAGAATTTATTTATTTAGATTGCTTTTTGGCATTACAAAGTGCTCATTTATTAATTTGAACTAAAACATTATTTTGGGATTATGTAAATTCATTCAAGGACCATTTGGATTATATCAGTATGATGCATTAAGACAGCACATCAACCCTATTCAAGGCTATTGGTATATCAGAACGATAAAGGGTGGATTTCATTGAGAATGCCATTGAATTCTTTGGAACACTCTTTACTTTTGAACTTCAGATAGAACCTTTTGGAATACTGTAGTTGTGATTTAGTTCACAGTACTGTAAGTTCTTTTTAAGTTTTAGCTTTCTATGTAGGTACGTATATATATATATATATGTTGCATTTTACAGAACATGATAGTTTTGATTCTTTTTATTTGCCTAGTTTAAGACCATACAGTTGTAACAGTAGAGTAACTTTTACTTCTTGGATGGCTTAATGTCAGTCAATCATGCTCTTTTATTGCTAGGCTCACATTGGTCATGAGGAATTGAAGTTAGCGGGTGTAGTATATCATTTGTTGTTGAAAAATGATAGGGCAGCATTTGATTCAGCATGTTGCCCTGGCATATTAAGCAGGTATAATCATGACCATGTATGTCCAGTGGAAATCTTGGTCTGGCATTACTTATATTTGTGTCAGATTTGATGTTAGTCTGCAAAAGTCAAATTTCAGAACTAAACCATCTGAAGTGTAGTCTGAAATATCAGTGTCAATTCACAAATAGGTATCATGAAAATTAGAAGAAGTATCCACATTTTAGTTATCATATATATCCATATTTGTGTTACCATATATATGACAAGCAGCTAAATTGAAAGCAACAATATGAGAATATGTTAATGTATATGTCTCTCTTATGTAACAATAACATGAATAATATGTAATAAATATGGTTGGTATGTGTTTGATTTTCAATTAGCTAATTTTCAGAGATGAGTGAATTTTTCTGAAACATGTGTAACATATCTGAGTGGTTATCACATTTAACTTTATCATTTAAAGTCAGACATATCTTGTTGGCATTCAGCATTGTGTATCATTCTTTTAGAAATTGATTACACATACTTTTTGGTGATTAACTCCCACTCATCAATATTAATTTTGAAGGATATTATATATGCCCCAAGAGTAGTATGATAATAGAAGATTGAAAATTGTTACTGATCTATGTCACAGCCTTTTACCCTCATGAAGTTGTCCTCAACAGACATGCACATGCCAGCTTATGGACTTATGCCCAGAAAGAGAAAAGTCATTCAAGGTAGAATGCTGAGACCTAAATTAGCAATCAACAAAATCATTGTTACCGTAATGCTATATATATATATATATATATATATATATATATATATATATATATATATATATATATATATATATATATATATATATATATATATATATATGGTCCACAAGGACCATAGTTCATGACTGAGACAGTTACATACATGATTCACTTGTGCACTATTATAGACACTGTCCAGCAAAGCAAAGAAACTGGTTCAAATTCACTCCCTGTTTATTATCAGGTTTTATTTTCAGTGTCATCCATCTTTTCCATATCTGAGTTACATATCTGTGTTCCATAAAATACTCCATGAGTTACAATAAAGCATCTTGGCTCAGATATTATCTTCCATCTGATATCAGAATTTGTATGAAAATAATACTATAAATTATAGACTGTAGATATTTTGCAGCTGGCAACTGTTATTAGTGCTCCATATGTATTATAATCTAGATGAAGAGAACTAAAAACAATTGCCAGCTGCAAAACATCTACAATCTATAATTTATAGCATTATATTCATACAGATTCTGATACCAGTCCATAATTTATAGTATTATATTCATACAAATTATGATAACAATATATGTTCCTAGACTCATCAACATACACAGAAGTCTTCAGCAAAAAGTCTGTCAGATGCAAGACACTTGGCTTAGCAATAAAGCTGATGAGATCCAATGCTACACAGACAAGCATCACATGAAGAACTTCTACAATTCCCAGATAGAAGTGTATGGACCTACATCCTCTGGATCATCTCTCCTTTTCAGCGCAGATGGTAACACTCTAATTACTGACAAAGAGAAATTTATGAACGATAGGCAGAACATTTTGACAGTATCTTGAATTGCCCATGATCCATCAACGAGGAAAACATCAACCGCCTCCCTCATTTTCCCATCCATGAATCACTGGATGACCCTCCAATATTGCTTAAGACACAGTGGCAAAGCTCCCAACTTTTGTAAGGTAATGGCCAAGTATAGATGTCAAAATGTATATCCATGGTTCAGCAATTACATGATGATATGCAGGCACGAGTCCAAGACAATGAAAAGTCATCTGAACCATTCCAAGTAACTATTCCAAGTAACCATCAATACGAAGAAGACTGAAGTACTGCATCAGCCAGCCCTGGGAAAGCCCTATGCTGAGTCAAACATCACTGTTTACAGCCAAAACTCAACGAAGTGAAACACTTCACCTACCTTGGCAGCACATTTTCACAGATTTGCTTCAAAAAGCCAAAATACATTTCTTGACTGAGTCTATTGTTTACTTTGTTAACTGAAGGAAAAACAAAAAATCCATAATCTAATACATCATTTATCAAGAGCTATATTAACAAATATCACAGAACTGACCAGTCTGACATTGCTGCAATATTTATTGGTCTGCCCTGAAAGTAAATGTTGAAAAATTGTGTCTCTGATTTGCTAACATGCACATGTCCAATGTTTGTGCCCACATGAACAATAATATGAATAAAGTAGTGATTAATATGATCATGAATCATCTATATATTTAATTTATAAGCAGCCAAAAAAAGTAACATTTGAAACAATGGATTGGTATCTTTTAGATTATAAGCACTCCATTCATTGTAAGCTGTTACACATGAAGTTTCTATACTCAAGTTAATGGGTCTAGTCCATATTAATTACATTGTTTAGAATGCAACCACAGATGACCAACTAGTGTGTCATTTGACATACTAGAAGGAGCAGATTTATACCTACCTGAGACATGTAATAGACTTTGAATCAATAGACATCCATATACATTTTCATTTACTTTGAACTTGCACATTGATGCTTACTTAATTATGAAGATAAACATTAATTTCTGACTAGATCATGCAATAAGCAAAAAGAAAATCTACTTAGATATAATCTGCCAAACGTTGCGCTGGCTCTGACAATGTGGATGTTATCTTCACTTGACAACTTATATTCCTATTAAAATATTAAGGTACACTAGAGATTCTCAGAGTCTTTTATTATCTGGTACTTTACCTTTGTCTGTGAAGTCTTCTTTTGATGATGATAAGAGTTCTTGTTGAAGAAGAAGATTGCAATTTTATTCATATTTCACTCTAATGTTAATTTAATATCAGACTTAATTTTAAGCCCAATGACTACTGGTATGTAGTCTTTGCCCATTAAGGATATTATATTTTTGCAAGGTAGAGGACTCAACTGGAGGTAATGTTGTCGTTAATCCAACTGTAACTGTCAAGCAGACTTGCTAGATCAACGTATTCAGCCAATTGAAACTTAAATCCCTGATTTATACCCTATAATATGCAGGTATAGTGCTATTACATTACAGAAAGAGCTCTTGAGATTTAAATTTATATGAAAACTGTTCCTATTGCTGTCATATATTGGCTTTTAATTACTGTGATCATCTTATAACTACTGAATGATTTCTAATCAGGGTGGCAAACACCAATCACTTGTCATCATGCATGAAAACAGTCCTAAGATACCCTGTTTGTTTCAGAGGGTTATTAAGGAAGCTGACTGGTAGAGGCAGTAGATGTTTTTTTTTTCTTAACAATGGATTCCTTATGAAAAAATGGAGACCAACCAATGTACCCATTGATAATAAGTAGTCAGTAAGCTATCACATTATGGTACTTTAGTCATAAAGGCATGAAATTCTAAGTTCACCCCATTAAAATTCATAATCATGTCATTTAGGAATCAGATAACCTACTACAAGATACTGCATCATTTGCATTGGTCGAGCTACAAAAATATAACATGAGAGTTTGAATTGTTGTTTTTATTGGCAAATAAATTTAGACAGTTTAACTTACTTACTCGGTGACAGAGCCAAATTGCATTCCAGAATGTAAAGTATGACAAGATGTTATTATTTGCACATTGTAGTAGAAGGGAGAACCACTTTTATGTATGTTGTAATGCTGCAGTCTCAATATATTTTAATGCAATTATTATTTTTACTTAATGATGCTCATGTTTTCATACTTTATTTATAACATTGGACATGTTTCATTGCTGCATTTTGTAAAACCTTTAATGACAATAATATATACACAGATATTATTTGATCACGTTGGTCGTCTTTGTTTTCATAAGAGTTTCAATAATGCGAGCACTTTACTACATCTCTTTTGTAATATATTTTAAAGTTTTTGACTTTGTATCCTGAAAGATAATTTTGCTTTTTTAGTATTCAGTCTCTTTACATTTTGTTAAAAGGCCCATGCAAATTGAAGAGTGTCAAGTTTTGTTTGTTGTTACTTACCTTTCATTAAGTAATTCATATCTTGATCAAACTTAGTGGCAGATTCTGTCAAAATGTATGTTTTTTTTTTTCAATTTCAGACACTAATTTAGAACAGGTGACAAGTATTGCACATAGATTCAAACACGAAGGAATTCTACACAGATGCGAGGAATATATTCTAGAAAGATTCAATCTTGAATCAAATTCTATAGATGGAATGTACCCTCAATTTTTCTTCCATCTGAAAGTTGCCGATAAATACGAAATGAAAAAGGCAGTCCAGGTCGGTGTGTGGTCAAATAGAATCCTGAATGCCTATTTTAGCACAGATGATCGTGGTTCTGGGATGAGTAAGGCTTCTAAAGGATATGAAAATAACAAATTCTTCAAATATTTATCATCTGATACAAAGTTTCAAATACTAAACAGACGTCTAAAGATCACTGAGGAGATAATGAGATCTATTCCTGACCATGTTCTTAAATCTTATATACCAGGCCTATATAAATGAAATATTTTGACTTCCTCATAAACTGAAATTTTCATTTTTAATAAGAAATTAAGTTTCACAAGTGATTTTCAGCATTATAATATTCATTGCCAAGTTTTAAAATGGTGGTAGTTTCATAATTCAGTAACAATGTTTTAATTGGAATCAGTAATTAAATTGAATAATAGGAATAGTTGACATTTTTCAATGAATATTAGTCTATTGAAATGAATAGAGAATTCATGTGTTCCAGTTCCGTCATTTTACTGTTGATCCAAAAGCTTGATATTTTTATTAACTTGGTCACATCAATTTTGTAATTTAGCAGTTTAGATAACACAATGTTTTGTTTATTTCCCCCTTTTAAAGTAAGGACATGTCAACATTGTCTTTGAAGAGTAAGACTTGTAAGTGATGTGTTAACCCCCATTAGTCAAGTATCCATTGCATTGTAGATATAAAATGTCTTGCTCAGGAAACTTGCATAATATTAGGGGGGGAGACCCAATAGTTTCATATCTATGATAAAAGGAGCTGCATATGCTGGAAACATTAGTAGCTAACTTAAGGGAGAGTATTTAATTTCATATAGGATATTTTTTCTTTTAATGAAACATTTTCTCACCAGATATGATAGATATAATTAGTTCTTTATACAACAAAACTAGAAAAAGAATATATTTTCTATTTTGACCTGTTGTATTTTTAAATAAAAAGCAAGCCCCACACAACCAAAAACATTTGAAATACAGTAAAACCTGTCTTGAGAGACCACTGATATGAGAGATCATCTGATTTGAGGGACCAGAATTTCCATGCACAGATTTACTGATTATATAGTATTAGGACCAGTTATGAGAGACTACCTGTCTTGAGAGACCATTATTTTTTGGCAGAAGGGATGGTCTTTCAAGAACAGGTTCTACTGTATTCAATTCATATAAAATGATGTAGGAGAAATTGCAAGATTACACATGCAAACTCTTAAACCTGCATCATGTAGAAGATAAGAATATAAGTTTATTATTTATTTGCCAGACATGAGAAATTCTTACATGAATAGAAGAGCCTGTGAATGACATGTTTCTTCCAAGCAATTATGGATTATATTTTCATACTTGGGAAACCCTAGCAACAACTTCAACACTAATTAAATTAATATTGTAGATCAAGATATTCCAGTAGTTTCACCATATGTAATAATGGAGGCAGTGGATAATTTTGTAAATTGATCCATGGCAAATTTATTTTGACTGCAAACTAAAACATACACTTTTAACGCTTTTCAAGAAGAAAGTCCTAGCATACATTATATACAATGCAATTCCTTTTATCACAATATGGTAACTTCCTTCAAAACGCTTTGCTCTATATTGTCCAAATCGGTGATTAGTGCAAACCGTTTGGCAGAAATTATTTTTCACAAAATCTTTAAAGTGGCAGAAAAGTTTTGAAAAATGACCCCTGGCAAATTTGCTCACATAAGGTAATAAGGTGATGTTATGAGCTATTATTGTGTTGTAATTAAATATATGTATATATTTGTAAATTTGTTCATTCCAACTAGCTTGTCTTTATGAAATTAACATTACCTTATGTAGCCAATATATATACATAGTGAAGTCTAGCACTGGTCTTTCATACCACAGACATGTAGCATGATGTCACATACACCAGGCCAGCTAGACCTAACAATAATCTCTTAATGTTGAGCATCAAGTGAGGAATTTGTGAGTTCCATTTTTATCAGATTTTGGTGTGACTCAGCTTGGGTTTCGAACCTGCAAGATCCCAAATCTTGTCTTAATTAGTAAGTTTTTCTTTGTTGAGGAGATCTGTAGAAAAGAAAAATTGTAATAGTAATGAGAACTCCAGAAAAAATATTTTATGAATTGAGCACATTGATTGTATTTTCAATATGATGGGCATTTTATGAAGACAGCTAATTTCAACATATTTCTTCAGTGCTGAATATTTCTTAATATGTTATATTGCTGTGCCAATTATGATAAACTGAGTAATATATTGTAAATTTAGTCCAGAATTTGAAAAGAAAAACTAAAGTGATTTATTTGCATACCTTATCAGTAAAATATATTACTAGACATTGATCTGAATTTTGAGGACTTGAATCTATACCATATATTATTTATATTTTATTTCCATTTTTATTTTCATTTTACATTTTTGATTTTTTTTACTCTAACAGGTGTAGATGTTTTACTTGTATTTAAAATGTTTTGTTATTGAATAATATTATCAGTTGTTACCTTTGTCATCTTTGTGATGCAGTAATTTACGTGACTTTATCTATAAGGTGAACATGATTGAACACATGTGACTTTAAAACATTACCTAATTCCCTACCTAAGTACTTGCCTTCCTGTCTACCTACCTATACACACACATGCTAACATTTATACAGTATATTTTTTCTAGCGAATCCATAAATAATTGTTGTTCTCCATTCCTTTATATGTATATCTATCATGAGTGGGAAATTTTACAAATAGAATTGCAATAATTAAATGAATGTCCCAATGCAAGACCCAAAATGCCCTCATTGCCAAAAAAAAACCCCAACCCAGAGTGTGATGGACAGACAAACTATGCAAATACTTACATAGTTTTCTTTAGACAATTGTAATTTCACAAAATAATTATGTATCCACAAATGTTTGTTAGACTGGAAACAGTTTTAAAACCTTTCATCCATATTTCAACATTTATTGATTTGAAGTGGTTTAGAATTAATATCCATTAAGAATTATTTCATTAGTAGATATTTCTCAGATTAAAGGCGGTTGAAAAGGTTTTTGAATTGGCAATCATTGCTAACATTTTTAGGTGCAAGTATATGCCTGAAACCAACAGAAAGATTTATATGGCCAAGTTTTATAAAATTGTTTAATGTAAGATAAAACAATGCATTATGCCATATTATTAAAGTGTTACATGTTTTAGTTCAGGTAGTTTTTATACTTGCTTATGGCTTTAATCAGAAAGTTATTTTATATATTATTTTTCAAACTATCTTTATACGTTTCATTATCTATTGTGTTATTGTCAAATAAATTTTGATTTACTGTTATTCATGTTAACTGTTGTGCCATCCTTAATCAACCTAAGCCTTACAATTGAGGATGTATGGTATTAGCTGCTGTGAACAAGTGAAATAAAAAAATATCTGTTTGGGGTGATAATATTGTGTTCATGGGCTTACAATAATTTATTCACAAGTTCACCTTTATAGCCAAACATTTTATTTTATGACTGTTGGGGAAATTTATAACTCTTATTATCTGTAAAATGCTTTATAATGGAGCTAATTAGCTACAATATAATTGACTTATTTAGCTCATGATGAAATATCTTACATGTTGTCTCACTAATGATTTTGTTATAAATTAAATGTTGCAAAATGTATGAGTGAAGAGCATATTTATTCATTTAAATATATTTCTTGAAGTCAGGCTCTGTACATTTTGGTTTTAGGAATAAATGACATGCATGTAATAAAAGATTAAGCAGGCAGCTTACCAAGGTTTCTTGTTTTAATTTTATAAGCTAGGTCAGCCATAATGCAGGTAGTCAGCATGTAGTACTGTAAAGGATCATATAAAAATAAATGTGTAAAAAGGGAACCCATCCTGCTTGTATAATTCACCAACTAAAGCACAGTGATACCAGACATGTGCATAAGATCCAAAAATATACTCACTTAAATCTAATATTTTCTGATGTACAATAAATGTATCATATCATCTTACCATCAGTGACAATTTTCTAGTCCTATATTTGATTGTGGTGGGGTATGGAAAAATGTACCTTCTATATTCACTGACTCAGATGTTTTTTGCAAAAAAAACTATCTGTTTTAGTGGAGTTTGTTTGATTGATATAAGTTCATTCTGAACTGCATTATAACAATCTTTAACGAGTAACTAGATCACATTATTGTGATTGGAAGTTGGTAAAAATGGTTAATAAACTACCTTAAATATTTTTTTTATTTCTATTTTAGTATTTTTTAAAATTTATTTGACACCACCCCTGCATCATATACATAAGGACAAATGCCCAAATGTCCTCATTTCTTTGTTGTTGATAAAATGCATTGAATTATAAACATCGGTCATTTATAGTCGGTATAATAACTAAAAACTATTTCGAACCGAAACAAAACAGACGTTAGTGCTTCTATTTTTAGGAAATGTATTCGTAGCAGAATCACTCACTTTATATAATAGCTTCATTACAACAGGTCATGATACGATTGAAAATTTATGACTTGTGTATTAGTCTATGCACTTGTATTAATTTTAGGCATTGATTATATATTATCTTCTTCACAAATTTTCGTTCACTTTCACAAATACTCGTCATATTAGAAAACAACTTTGACCATACAACGATTGCGAATCTTACAACCGCAGGTGCTTGAAGCGAGTTTGATGCTGAGGAAAACAATAAACAATCTGAAGAAAAAATATGCAGAGTGGCAAAAATACCTACTATACTTATAAGAATGTGAATGTGCAAGAGGTTATTTGTCGGCGTAATTGATATCAAAACTAAGCCTAGCTACTGATAAGGAGACAAGGGCATCATAAAAGGTATAATTTATCAACGTACCCCTATAAAAATTGCATGGCGAAGTTGTTTTCGCTTTCCTAACAGAAGAAGGTGAACTTTGCATTTTTCAGGCGAGGTAATCGACCACTTCGCCTAGTGACTTAGCATGGTATACCAGACAGAATGGAAAGTGTTATCACTAGATCTTAAAGACGTATTTTTGACTATAGTAGCCAGAATTGACATTTCATATTACTAACATACAGGTTTGATAAATTTTAATTCGTACTCAGCGGAGATTCGAACCCAGGTAGAAGGGTCTACGGCACAAATGGCTTTGCCTGCACGAACCAAACCATGTGCAGGCTACTTGATCGGTATTATATGCACTCGTGCGTTGCAGTCACATTGTCATGATGATCAAGCCATTAATGTTCATCTATCTACACAGTAATTCCTGATTCCTAGCTTCTTGCTCTCTCTCTCACCACACATATATATATATATATATATATATATATATATATATATATATATATATATATATATATATATATAGATGCAATAAACTGACGACGAACAGTACGAAACTAGTAACTAACTAGCCTAAGCGCTTTCGACTCTTAATTAGTCTTTTTCAAAGGCAAATACAAAACATAGTTACGACAAACAAATAAACACAAAAACATTGTGTTTGTAAACCTCTACATTTCTGTCTTCACATGTGCTAAAACTATAAATACAACCAGCTTGTATAGACTAGTAGCGGAAACTGAAAACGTTGTATAATTCCCTAAAAGTCTACAAGCCAAAGCGACATCTATTTTTACTTTGTGTACATATGTAACGCAGATTATATCCCGGATATTTGATTCTATACCGGTTATTCTTATAGTAAAAATTAAAGGATAATAAGAAGATTTAGAAAATGTTAAATTCTACTAGTGCATAGTTTTCATTTTCTAGTCTTCTTGGTTTAGACCGCTTGGTTTCAATGTTCTAAGGCGGCGTATCCAGTATGATTCCTTTTCCTTCTTGGTTTCAGAACTCCAGCTGTGGTTGTTAGCAATAGCGATAAGTATTATATCACTGAAAAGGTGGCCAAGGGAGGAGAAGTGTTCTGCGAGCGGGCTTCTGTACAGCTTTTTTGTCATCCAATCAGATCTATGAAGATTTATCCTTATGGTTTCCTTATGGTAATGGTTTCTAAATTAGATTTCATCATCGGTGACGTTTCGTCCGTGAACTAAAGAATCGTAGAGATAAATAGCTACACCAAACAATATTAAAGAGCACGACAATGATTCGTACCAGTGCGATCATCGTACTTTGCTAAAATAGTAACTATAATATCTACGATCGGTGTCAAGTTAACAGCTGACGTCGTTGATGTCACATATCAAATAGATCTTGAAACATTCAACCAGGCTCAGCAAGGACACATTTTATATGGTATCAGGACGTCTGCCCCCTGATATCCCTATTTTAGCCTCGACATTCTCTCCTTCCCTCGTTCCCTTCCCCTTGGACTTTTTCCCCATCATATATGACTTTCCCCAATAATAATTACCCCACAGTTATATTTATACAATTTTGTTTTATATAGTAACATTTAGTTTTAGTGCACACGTATGACAGTTGTCAACTGAATCAAATGCATTATTAAATGTAAAATATCAACTTTCCAGCTGACCTAACTTTCTCTCTCTCTCTCTCTCTCTCTCTCTCTCTCTTTCTCTCTCTCACACACACACACATACACACACAGTCATCAATCTTAAGGGTAGCTTGACACCATATTTAAACCGTGAAATTAAATTCACACCCATTTTATCACACCCATGATTATTTGTCACTCAATTGCTATTTTTTTTCATTACTATATAACAGGAGGTTTCTTTGAAGTATTTTGAAGAGGATTGAGTCTAACCTATATTTAAGAGGAATATTTGGTATATTATGATAAACAAAGGAAGAGAACAGAGCTTAAATACTGTCATCCTAAAGCAGATCTTTGGTGGGCATTTGCCTCAACAGCCAAAGACGTTGTACAAAGACTGTTCTTTGAGAATTGCAAACATAGTCGCCGACTTCTCCTTTCCTGACTTCCATTCCTTCCTCTGTTTCTCTTTCTGTCCCACTGTCTGTCTGTCTGTCTGTCTTTCTCTCTCTCTCTCTCTCATACAAACACACACAATCATGGATTTTAGCATCCAAATAATATGTACAAAGACTGTTCTTCAAGAATTACAAACATAGTCACCAACTTCAACAATAGTGACCTAATGGAATACTTAAAAGCAATTGCTTACACAATTAACTTTTGAACAATACGTTTTTGATATGTGAAAATGTTAACTTTGTTTAACACTTACTACTGAATTTTTTTTAAATAACCTTTTTCTTTCAACAAATTAATATGAGATTTTATATTTTATTAATAAAATGTCATATTAAATGAAATAAGTTTTAAGATCATTAAGGAGAATAAATAGAGGGTGAGAAATTCTATTAGTTGGGACTGGGAAAAGTCCAGGGGATGAGAATGTCCCGGAGGATATATGATTGTTTCTGAGCCTATCAACCCTGTTATCTAAGAAGTCATAATTAACTGTAATCAATGATATATTTCAAACTTGTTGAACAGACAGGACAACTTCTGGATTTACGAGAAGAATCATTAAATATAAATCTGTATGTGCGTTCGTAGAACGTCAACGTACATACTTCATTTGAAGAATGCCATGAAAACAAGAACAAAATGTCAAATAAATTCTGAGTAAACATTATTTTTACTGTTGTGAAAAATACATCTATCTCCTTGACTGTGAATAACTCTACTGTGGCCCAGGTGACACTAACACTACAGTCACTTTCACTTTCTTGATCTGATATAATTTATCTCAGTTGTTTTAAACGAGCATTCACTATATTTGTTTATTTCGAATTGTCGAAACAATTTTAATCTATTTCTTTCGATTGAATTTGCAGGGGAATAAACAGTTTTACCTGGGCATAAGTAATTGCTGAAAACGACTGCACCATTGTTAAACGAATCAACTTTATGAATCTGTAGTCGGCTGATAGTGTATATCTGTTCTCGAGTCTTTGAAAATCTAATGATTCAAAATCATACAGTTTTTTCGAAGGTTTACTTCATAAAAAAAGTTTACACCGTCATGCCTTATTGTTTTAAAAGCAGAAATATAGCATTAATATTTTCTGAATTTATTATATAATAAATGCTTGTTTAAAATAAAAATCATTTTCTGAATCAAATTAAATTTTTTTTTCTGAATCAGAATAAAACTATTTCTGGATCAGAATATAAATATTTCTAAATCTGAACGAAAATATATCTGAATATAAAAATAAAAATAGTATGAAACCGGATGAAAATAAAAATAATTTTTAAAATCAAAACAAAAATTATTTCTAGATAAAATTATTTATGAATTAGAATGAAAACGTTTCTAAATCTGAATGAAAATGAAAATCTGAATTGGAATTAACTAATTTCTTTACCTAGAAAAATACTATTTCAGATTCAGAATGAAAGTATATCAGAATATACAATTATACTCGAAATATACAGTAGGAATAATTATTAGTATACGGCTCCACCCCATTTGAACTTCTAGATAACAAACGATATTCTAGCATTTCCAGAAAAGCACATCTATAAACTTAATTATATGGTAGTTAACTGACTTAACGCAATGGTCTCTACAGCCCACATGTGTGTGACCCCTTACGTCAGCAAATGATATTCTAGAAAGTCCAGGATTGCACTTATGTAATTAATTATATGGATCTTAACTAATTTAATCCAATGGAAATTAGCTAGGAACAGCATCTCTACGTTCAACTTACTGATTTTGTTTACAGCCTCCCATTAATCATTCCACTGGAGTGCAAAAGTTTACCCAAAACTTGGTTACATGGTATGAGAGAGTACTTATCTGTTAAGGTTTGAGAGAACGTGGTGGTATATCGATCTATCAAGTAAAATGGGCCTTGTAACACCACCGTCGAAGATTCTTCGTCGCTGAAATTGAACCCCTGGCTTTAATATTATAATCAAATGTTATGACAGTGTACCACGGACATATTCTTACAAAACACGTTTTAGAAGTTTTCTATAAGGTTACCTGTGCGGCCGGTATACTGATTTCTTGTAAACTACAGTGTGCACTTAAAATATTGGTCCATTACAAGTCTTAGAAGTTACCTATGCACAATAAACTGCAGTGTGGGTTTTTGTATTTATAAAACATTTTAGAAAAAAAAACTGGCATTTATAATCTCAATATATTTCTGCCAGATATCGTTAAGAAATAGATGTCGCGTTTCCTACTTTATTGATTGGAACATTTTAAAATGACTTACCTGCAATTCAAGTAAGATAATATGCATATCAGACTTTGACAGACTGAATTTATCAGAGTTAAAAGATGTAAATTTTATTTTCCGTTACAAATCACTGGCTACAGAAAATTTCCACGCACGAAAATAAATCGCGTCTGTGAAATAATATTATACAATAAGAAGAGGGACAACTGCTTAAATACTCTACAAGAAAAAGCTTTGTTTGACAGAAATATCTCCGTTACTTTACAAAAAGATAGCGAAAATGTACTTCTGTTAGAATATCTTGGAAAATGCAGATCTTCTTACATTATTTACAACAAAATTGAAGCACGGCAAATGTCAAAATATCGTCCAGCTGCATTTATTGAGGGGAATATTATTTATTCGACTTTGTCTACCATTACAGATTTAACATCCCTTTTTCTAACAATTTTGTGCTTAACGGTTTCACCAAGTTTGTAATTCTGATTCTATGTAACGATTCGTTATTTAGGTAAAAAAAATATCGATCTTATCTCCGATAATGTGACCTATCCAAAAGCTGTTTTCGATTACTCTTTAGAACATTCGAAAACAAATATGTGTGAATATTATATTTATCCAAACAGCAAATCTAAGATAACCGGTATTTTCAACACTACCGACGGTTTTTATAATTCCACTGTGTCATATTACATCATCTCGCGATGTCTCGTACTTTGTAATTTATAGGATGACTCGAAAATTAATTTTGTTCAATTTATATAATAATATTATTTGTGTAAAATATTATTTTATTGTTACGGCGAGAATTTGTCGACATAGTATTTGGCATTTGTATAGGAGATACGGTGTCATTCTTTTATCATCACATCGTTTCAGCTCCATGTATAGTTTAAAACTGCATGGCACACACGACTGTGTTTCCCCTCGTACACCAACACCTCATTGTAAACACGGTTTTGGTATTAGACTTCCACTCGAAAACTTTTCATGTCCTAGCCACGTAATTTGTATACGCAAGCGTTGGTAGAAGGAAATGAGAAAAAAATCATAAACTAACTGCATGTATTCTTTGCTTGTATTATATATATATATATATATATATATATATATATATATATATATATATAAAGTTTAATTAGAGCAAAATTTTTCTAAATATAATATGAATAAGTATGAGAGATTATCTACGTTTATGCAATTTAGATCTAGATTCCTTCTTGAAAAACGGCTGAAACCTAAATTTAATTTTTTTGATGCAAGGTCTGACTTTTTTCAATAAAGACATAACTGATCATACCTGTAAAATCAATAATGAATTTGGGATCGAAGATGATATTCACGTGTGGTCAACATTAAGAATCATAAATGTTGTCCAAGCTCTAAAAATGTGGATAATATTTCTTTGCTGATAGGCAGATAATGTTGTCAATGGACTGCATAATTTAGAGCTCAAAAGATGAAAAAATGTTTCGTTCTGCAGTTAGCATTTGAAAGTTACCGCTGCTAAGCCGATTAATTTGGTTGACATAAATATTGACAAAAACAATAAACTGATTATGAAGTTTGTAGTAGATATTGACATTGAAATATACTAATGGTAAATTATGAAATTATGGAAATTAAAAAAAAAACAAAAGATTTGTTATAGTGCATATCATTCAGCTGTCGTTGTGTTCAGTACAAAAACTACTCTGGTCGCAGGCAAGCCTTTGAAATGTCTCTTGAACGTTACTCTGTATATGTTTTTAATTTAATACGATTTCTTGGCTTTTGTGGGTTCTTTTTGTAATGTGTCCTGTATTCTACCTGTTATTACTATTCATTTGTTTCTATTTAGTCGTTACAGACTGCATACAAAGGAGGGTTTTACAACTTTATCTTATTTGCACTGCTTATGATACAGTGTATATGACACAAAGTAAAAATTATCCATCAGAAGAATGCTGAATATTGGGGTAGGTTCCTTTGAGAATCTACGTATGAACACCGTAGCAGTCGCAGCACGTTTGCAGTGAGATATATTTCCCCAGGGAAAGACAGTCTAAAAAAGTAATTATGTCCCAGGAATGCCATTGAGAAAGCTAATTTTTATGATTTTGTTGCATTGAAATAAATTGTTCCAGAGTCAACATTTTGATTTTAATAAGAGTTTCAGTGACACCATTGCTTAATCGTTGCCAAGACGTATATTATGATGACATTTTTTTTTGCACATTCCGTAGTTATTTTAGTTTTTAGTAATGTTATGCAATTATATTTTTATAGACCCACATGCCCTATGTAAACTCTTCATATCAGAGTAATGTTTTACACTTGTTTCTTGAAGGATAATTAGATTTTTCTGCTTCTAGTGTATTCATTAAGTTAGGATGTGGATTAAATAGTATCGGATTGAGTAATTGCCATACATAATGTATACATTGAGGGTAGTTTGCCGTACAATTGTGCTAGCACAAATAGTAATTAATTAAAAGGTCTGGATCATGTCAAAGTTCACTATGAACCTTGTACCATTGACAATTTTATCTTGCGACAAATTTATTTACTTGTAAGAAAAAATACTTTGGTGGGGGCTGTGCATTTTATATTTATTCTGCTTAATCACATGTTCAATCAGTGTTAGTTTGAACATGCTAAGGACACATAATGAATACTGTTTAAGCACGAAAACCAATTACATATTGCGCAAACAACCAGTGAATGTTGTGATCATATGTCAGTTGTTTATGTGTATTCATTGTTTTCAACTGTTGTGCAGATGGCATTGATTCGTAAATTCCAATTAATCACTCTTTCTACTTGTAATGTTTGGCATTTATCCCAACACTTATATCGACACAAATGTATGTACCTTTAAAGCTTAATGTTTGGTTACCTATGGCTCAATTTGTGTAGATTGTTCCAAAACATTTGGAATTTTGTACTGAACTGGTTTGTTCATTATTAATTTAAATAAGGTTGCAGTTGAAGTTATGTCCAAAGCAAAATAATTATATGTTAATTTCACGAATCTAACTTCCAATATGGCTGTCAGGTGAACAGTATAAATCTCATGCTCATTATCTAGAACGTATGCATATGCATTTGGCTTTAAATTATTTTAATGTTGCTGGTGTCACAAATAGCTCATATTTAATGACATAAATACAATTAATATAAATGTCCTGTAAACATGAACAATACAATTTCTTAATTTGATATAAAATATTGCCATAATTACTTTCATAGTTAAAGTATTCAAAAGCTTAAATGCGTGTGAACATATTTATTTGTTTGTGATCCATTGTACACATACGTTTGCACATGATAAATACATATGCCATTTATGTCTTACTTGTGGAGCATCATCCTCTTGTATTCAACGTAGCTGAGAGAACTGCTTGGACATGCTCCTTGATTAATGTAACAAATTAAATTTTGAATATTAATTTTAACAGTAAACAAAACATGAAAGTATGTATAAGTTAAGTTCAAAAAACCTTGCAAATATTTTCAACAATATAAAAGATATATAATACAATTCACGCCATGAAATATAACAATTAATGAATTAATTATTTGTTTCGCAGTTAACTCAGATATGCGACTTGAAGAATTTAAGTTTCTCCTGTAGAGTGGATTGCACTACACATGCCATTTTTTCACTAGTAAGCTAATCTTTTGTTTCATGTTGCTATAATACGTGTAATATAACTGAGGAAAATTACTTAATGTATCCATTTGTATATTTGATATTAGTGTTACTTTTTATTAACTAGCTACAGAAGGTCATGCAAAAGACAACATTGCTCTGGAAGGATAATTCAGTACTGTCACAGAGTCTTCCAAAAAATATGAGAATGTAAGCTTTAGCGACACAGATGAAAATGATTTCAAAGAGAGTGTTGGGACTGAGTTGGCTGAGCCTGACAGAAATATCCATAAGAATTTTGATGGGGTTCCAAACGACTGAGTTTCACCACCAACACATGAGTCAGAATTATTCAATCTAATAATATGTCTTTCACCTTTGAAGGTTCCACATAGTGAACATGTTTACTAATTCAAGCTGGGAGTGAAAGTTTTGCCGTCTTCTTCATCGCAATGGATATACGTGTTCGTCAAAGGACAGAACAATATGACCAAATACGTATTAATGCAATGAATGATATGCAGTTATTTCTTGTAGTTGCAGCGCAACCGGGTGTTTTTTCCCTCTGATTTGATTTCCACACGAAAGTAAAATAAATCACTATTAATGTCAACATATGCACTATAAAGATTGATACAACATGTGATCCCCGAATATTGAACAGATACTTTAATTTGAAAACAAATAGTAGCAGTGTCACTAGTTAATATGTTGTTTACTGCATTGTTATCCTGTTTTGCTACTAGAGAATATTAGAAAATATTTTGTTTCTTTTCCTGGCTAAAATCCATGCACCATAACGACTTAACGCTGCGTTTAAAAAGTATGCATTATGTTTACTGTGATTGTATATTATATTCACTTGTAGCTGTTGCTGGTAAAAAAGACTAAATAGTAATTTACAATATATATATATATATATATATATATATATATATATATATATATATATATATATATATATGTATATATATATATGCAATAAACTGACAACAAATTGTGCGAAACTAGTAACTAACTAGCTGGAGAGCTTTCGACTCTTAGTGAGTCTTTTTCAACGGCAAATACAAAACATATACAAAACAAACGAATAAAGACAAAAACGTTGTATTTGTAAACATCTACATGGTTGTATCTATATGATTGAAACCTATAAATACAACCAGCCTTGTATAGACTTGTTGCGAAGACTGAAAACTGTTTAAAATTCCCTAAAAGTCTACAAGCCAAAGCTATATCTATTACTTTTTTGTACATTTATGTAACGCAGATTTTATCCCGGATATTTGATTCTGTACCGGATATTCTTATAGTAATAAGTAAAGGATGCTAAGAAGATTTAGGCAAAAGTTTGAAAAGAAACTGCGTCGGCTACAAAGGCAAATTTTACAAGCGCATATTTTTTTTTCTAGTCTTCTTGGTTTAGACAGCTTGGTTTCAATGTTCTAAGGCGGAATATCCAGTAAGATTCCTTTTCCTTCCTGGTTTGTATGTTAGCAATTGCGATAAATGTTATATCGCTGAATGTGTGGCCAGGGAAGGAGAAGTGTTCTGCGACCGGTCTTCTGTACAACTTCTTTGTCTTTTAATCAGATCTATGAACGTTTATCATTTTGTGTAGCTTTTGTTTCTCCTACGTACTGAAGGCTTCAGATTTTAGATTTAGATTTATAGTTTATCTTTGTACTTAATATACTTTTCTGAAGCAAATTATTGTATCCTCACTCATTAAAACAAGGTGAAAGCATTACTATGCTTTAAAAATATGTACTTCAATATTCCAATCATAAAATAGATTGTTGGCTCTTAAATCATGATTACTTCAGTATAATTATTCATTGCATTTCTTAACAAAGTGTTTAAATCTTTCTTATTTTATTGCAATATTCTCTTTCTCTATGTACTATTCGTATGTGTTTGAAAGAGGTTTGGTTGTTGTTGTTGTTGTTGTTGTTGTTGTTGGGCTTAACGCCATTTTTCAGCACACGATAGGCTATACATGGCGGCCAGTATCAATGGTGGAGGAAAGAAACCGGGAAATACGCGGAAAGAACCACCGACCCACGAGAAGCTACTGGCAAGCTTTCTCACATATCCACATTCGCCGAATCCTAGACTCGAACCCACGCAGATAGAGGTGAGATGGCAGTGATCCGTAACAGACAGCGCTTTAGGCCACTCGGCCACTCGGGGCCCCTAAAGAAAGAGGTTTGGATTTTAACTTATTTACTTATAGTACATTGAAACATGTATACCATGGTAGAAAATAAATATAAATTTAGAAATGGGATATTGCTATTGGTCTCTTGATCATATTGATATACTTACCATTCTCTGACCTATTATTAATGATTGCATCAAAATCATATATTGTATGTAAAAGGGGGTGAATGAGTTCAACTTTTAGTTGTATTGTTTTAGATCGGAATTGAATTTCTCTTTCTACTCTATATGATTTTCTCTTCATTTTTTATTCCAACTGCCTTCTTCTGTTCGTATACCTCTACCCTTTTTCAGAAACTCTATTTCATGTATATTTGCCTTATTGTCTCTACATGGAGTACGGTATTGATTCAAACAAATTGCAATATTGAACTTGAGTATGTGTCTGTAGACTCGAATGTGCTAATGTGCCTACAGTCTTCATGCGTCACTATGATACATTCCAACATGTATTTGAATGAGTTTAAAGTATTGTTTTAGTCTAAGATATAATAATGAGCACTTTGAAATCCCAATGAATAATTTAAAGAAAATGAAGCATATGTCTATTAACTGAAGCACAACTTCAATTGATTCCTCTAAGACTCATGTGATGAGATGGAAAAACATTTATTTTAAATCTTATATTGTAAGAAACAATGAAGATATAATAACAGAACCATGTATAAAGTCATTTTGAGAATATTAAAACTTGTAAACAAGAACAGATATCTTGCAAAAACATGAGCAACGAAATTATAATACAGAAGGTACACTAGTAATTACCAATATGAAGTCAATGTCCAAAATTCAAACTCCAGTAAACATGCTTCAGTATTAACTATCTAAATATATAATCTGAAATCATATAAAAATATTAGGGAGTTTTTATAATTATGTTTACAAAAAGAGTTTCACTAGGCGAATCCGTAACTGAATTACTGATCAAGGTCAATTCCACAAATTAGATGTACATAACATATAATCATCGATATTCGCCAACACAATATAAATGAAATTTGCATCAAACGAGTTGTTACATGTTTCTAAATATATATATATATATATATATATATATATATATATATATATATATATATATATATATATATATATATATATATATATATATTGTTATGTTCCAGCTTTATTTAGAGTTTTAGCTGCTTCTCAGATTTATATCCAGAATAAATAATTGCAGTATACCACCCATATAATATGCATAAGGGCCTATTGCTACCAGTGCTTTTTAAGGGATCCCGAACTTGTCAAAATATGTGACATGAAATTGTATAATGCAAAATATTACGTGAAAATAATTAAACAATGATGATGACAGATGTTCCAAACGTCATTTGCACACCTACGAGACCATATATTTATTTGTCAATGGAAGGAATGGGGAACATATATTTTACAATATAACCTCGTGAAGGGATGACACGAATCAAGCCTAGAACGATTTTCCGTTGTTGTTTAAGAACGTTTCGTCCCTACTTATCATTCGCCTGCACCTACAGGTTTAATCCTCTTTTAAGGTTTGTGCCAAAGATATTACTTATAGCGTGATATCGTATAATATAAGCAATTGCATGTTTCTCACGTTTCTACGTTAGTTTGTTTAAAAAAAGTCCTATCTCGTAATTACTATAAAAGCATATTGCATGTATAAAGTCAACATATTTTGATTTTAATTACAATAATGCAATACTGCTTGCAGACTATATGCAAGGTGAAGTTATTATCCAATTTTGAGAACTTAAAAGTTTTATTAACTCTAACCAATAACTAACTCCTCGCCGCCCATGTATACATGGCTTTGAGCTGATATTCTATGTATTATCAAAGGCGATTCACTGAATCCCTGGCTACGCATCGCCAGTTTCTATTCTATGTTAATGTCCACCTTCCATTGCGAACGACAGAAAATCCTAACGCAGAACTAAATCGAATTACTCTTCTAAATACCAAGACATTTATTCGCTCTGAAGTACGACCCATATATTTTCTAAGATTTTTAAGGACGAACATGCAATATATGGCTCAAATTATATGTAGTTTTGACAATTTTGATTGCAAGTCATTATCCCAAATATACCCAGTGTCAGCGATCTACGAAATATTTTTTTAGTTTGGTTAAGCCCTATATTTCATCTCTTGCCTTGTGACTTTGGATAACATTTTGAGTAATAAAAGTAGAATACCTTGTCTATGGATATTGTACAACAGCAGATACAGACAAATATGGGAGTAGAGCAATGAACTCCTGAGTATACAGGAGCTAAATTTCGAAACCCCAACAACTTATTAGTGGTGTACATGTGAGATACAAAAACCATCATATCTTTTATGGTTAGAATTAAAAGTATATATGTTTTGAATGTTTTTCCTTTACAGAATACAACGATTGCATTCTACTGGAACTTAGAATCCTTTACGGAATCACGTTCGTGTGGCTAGCAGCATACAAAGAAGTGACTAGATCTAAGTGAGGAAATAAAGCAATTTGTAATACTTTTTGTCCTGATTTTTAGGTGCAAGTTAGAGACCAACTTGTAATCGTTCTATGAAACCATGACACTATCACTATCATGTACTAACACAACGATCTAATTGATTTATAGTCCGTTATGAAAACAAAAAACGCATACTACATCAGGCTGGGCCATATTCATATAGTATATCATTATTTTATCTATGAGCGTGGGACCCACAAAATATTTCCTTGGGCCTGCAGTTGTACCACCTTACACTAGAGTAATTTAGTCGACAGGCACATTTTTGGAGGGACAATGGGTACACTCAACAATTAGCATGATGAACGTCCACGTTATTCCACAACCCAGCCGTCCCCGTATCGAGTGCCTGTGGAGTTTAGGACTCAAGGTACTAACTCAGTTTCCATAGTATACACATGCAAACATAATGATATTAAATATACAAGAACAATCAATTTCTGAGTGTTCATGATCAAACCTATATTTATCAGTATTTATAAAAAACGGGATGTCATCTTCTGTATAGAGAAAATGATATGATCTGGTTGCATTTTCTGGATCTACATCTATTTGAAACATGTAAATTCTTTTCTGCACCAAAAAGTCATATGCTAATTTTAGTGATGAGTGTTCCAAACTCAAGACCGTTAAAGGACTGAAACTGAATAAATTAAACAATGATTTATTTTCAATTATATTAAGGAAACGCTCTAAAAAATCTTTTTTTTCCTTCTAAAATATAACTTACATTACTGGCAAACTCTGGCCAGCCAAACCCACATATATTTTATTTGATGTTCACCATTTCCAGGCTGGTTATCATTTTTCAATACAATTAATAACATATGACCTACTGTATTGTAGTCCTATCACATACATCTTGGTGTTGACTCACTTAAGGATTTTCCTTTATGTTTCCAGAAATATACATCCTTCATATTGATATAACTAATTACCTTGGAGAAATGAGCTTTGGAATATAGTTTGCAGAAAAACTGAAATAATTAAATTGTGTAAATATGAGAAAATGGTTACTTATGTTTAGAAGTATTGGATTTATTGTTTGACTGCGTCCCAATATTTAATTAACATTGTTAACGTACAAAACCTAAATGACTGACTGTAGTCTTATTTCATCTTAAAATCTGGTTTTTATAATTTAAAATTTGTTTTTGTAAATGTGTTAATAATCTGTCAGCAGACAGAATGTTACAAGTATTTTTGTTATATTTTAATTTGTTGTAATCCTTACTATTATCAAACCATATGAAAAATATTTCACTCTTTCAAATAAGATAAATATCGAGATTATTAAATAGGCTCATTAAAAATGTATCTAAGTACAATTTCTTATTTATCTGAAAGAAATTAATACAATTCAAAAAAAAATTAAGAAATTATCTTCAAGACTCAGATTTAGTTATGAAATATATCACGATACTGTGCTTAATGTATATTATCTTAAATTTTAATAACAAAAGACGCATCACTAAATATCAGTAATGACATATCCATATTAATCTGTGCAACCTTATACACTATTCGAAAATGTTTTTCTGATGCAGTTATTAGGTAATGTTTATTATGTCATAAAAGGCTTCCTCTAAGAAAATTGATAAGGTGTTGTATGCGGATTGAATTATTGGAGAAAATAACATAATTAGCGAAATTCTGTTTTTCAGTGGTGTGTGCCTTATTTCATTCCACAAATAAGAATAATACGATTTTCAATTTATTTTTCTGTCAGATTGACTTATTGAGAGACGCACGCCCACGAGATCTGCAAGATTATGACACTGCACTAATATAGGGGAAAGATCAAATTAGGGTCTCATATACAGTGACTGATATCTACCATAACGTTTATTTTGTTTGAGTCGATGTCCATAGGCTCATTACTCGGTTAATTAAGAGTATATGTCAATGAATGGTGGTCGGATGGTAGTTGGACAGAATGTAACTATAACCATACTGCGGATTGGATTAGCCACTACTCACCCCTATAGTTATTGATGGATATATCTAACTTTCTTTGTAATGGATCTATGTGTATCTCACTGACTAAATAAATGGCGTGTTTCATCATCTGATAGAGGAATGATGGGAGGTGTTTTACGATCAACTGACATGAGAGTAAGGGGAGAGACTAATCACCCCAAAAGACCACAGCTTTCATTAAATATCCTCAAGACACCTCTAATTATGTTCTCGAGTTGAAATTATTTTATCTGTTGACCAGAAAATATTTTAATGTTAAATACTCCGTAAGTGATACTTACAAATCTCAAAAGAATGTACTATGATTGCCTGGCCACCAAATGAGATAATAGAGTTGTTGATCTTCTGCGTCTAAGCACTGAATAAATTCATTATATTATCTATGGATATATAAATATCAAATGCACTGCACAATATTTAAATGCTCGTTTTAGTTTTATATATCCTTGTGTATCTAGGCCACAATTCATGGGGTTACTCTTTCCAATGGCCATTTCTATCAATATCCGCTTCTTTGTTAGACACACATATATTAATTTATGTCATTTATTCCTTTAAATTTTTATATAATTTCGTTTAATGTTATATGCATTTGCCACTTGAAATGTGATGTCTCGCAAAACACAGTGCATAGTATCCTTTGATCCCATGGATGATGTCACTGATTCGGTTTGTAATGAAATGAAATTTTTAATTACAACACAATTGGTTAATTTTTCAATATACATGTTAAAACTATATATCAAACACGTATAGTATTGATACGTGTCCAACAGGAACCTAGGTCTTTAAAATCTATGTTTCAAGGTCTATTGTAAATAGAATGACAATTATGTCACCTGCAACATCAGTTTTATTAATTTGTCAGTTGTATTGCGTATACTTGGAATAAAAATCTATTTATTACAAAACGTCTAAGACAGATATGAACTTACAGAAGTTAGTATAAGGATCATCTTTAGAAATTCAAGTCAATTTCCTTTAGTTGATCAGCATATAAACTGTTGAATTTCGTTTAGATGAGATAGGTTTCGAAACAAATGGCCAACATAATATGTATGTAGTGGGTGTCTATAAACTCTATATGACTGTGGAGATCGGTTTTTTGCATTCTCTGATGTATCAGTGTAATAAAAAAACTTAAACTTTTTGATACCATTGCTACCTTGCTAGCACTAACCTATGTTATTGTGAAAGCAAATTTGAACTGTATGCCATTGAATCTGATTAATAGAAGGAATCAGACGGATTGCAATTGATTTCCCACCCAGTATTGAAAGTTAATTTCGATGTAATTTAGAACGATTTATCACCACCCCTTCTGATATATCGTAAACATATGGATGAAATTAAAGCACCTCAACACTGTCACCCACTTTGCCTGTAAACAATTCAAATAAACTTAAAGCCCTAGTTATTTTTGTCATGAGGATTGCACAGGTTCATATACAAGACATTAATAAATATTTTTGCAAATGTCTTATTAACTAAAATTGGTATGGTTAAAGAACTAGTTTATCACTCACTATTGGGGATATTAGCACTAATAAAATAAACGAAGAAGCGAAACATATGTATAACTGAGCCAAAGGCGAAGAAAAATAGGAACATTTGCCATATTTTCTAATTAATGTATACACAAATCATATTACCAGCGTTTTGCAAGTCAAGCTCCCTATTTACCACAACTAGTTATTTTTCGGGTTTATATAGATTACACTATACATGAGGATGAATACATACTTTCTCAAGCTGCGTATAGTTATTCATTTGAGAAGCATATACTGTGTAACAAAAATACGGCACCCTCACAAACCCCTATAGTACCGTGCTATATATATTCACTATAGGTCAATACAAAAGTCTTGTCATTGTTGTCAATGAACAATATATTTAGCATTGTCACCATTCTTAGATTTTCCACGTTTGGTTTGATTTTCTTGCTTACAATTTTTTAAAAATCTTTTGATTAAACTGTTCACTTATTTATTATATTCCATGAAAATGATTCTGTTTCATATTCCACTCGTTAATTTTAGAATATTGTAGCGACCAGACCAAGTAATTTATCGATTGCTTCAATATTTACTCAATCCCTTATGTAGTACAAATCATAATATATTGATCGATTTGGCCGTGTTTTTAGGCTTGGATATTAATTACAATAATGCATTTCGCCCTAAAAGATTGTTTTTCTTGGACAATTCCCTTCTCGTTCAGATGTACGTTTATATGTGGTTGCCAGTTAATGTGTCGGTGCATAGCACCTATGTATTGAGTGAATGATAAGTTTTTTTATTATCTTTGAAGTTTAATGCATGTGAGACATTTGAGAAAACCATTATTTTTTGTTAATGCGTTTGGTCTTTTGATCATTTATTCTTTTTAAATTGATGTGTTTTCATGTGTAATATTGGAAATATATGACCTATTTTTCTTTTGCTTCGGTTATTTATTTATGAAAGATATGTTCAGGGTTTATCGCAAGGTCCTGATACTGACCCTGAGATAATCTCTTGCGATTTGTATGGACCTTGCAGCATGCATAGTTAAGGCAGTAATTATAAGTTCAGTTTTTGTGCATTTAACTCAACATGTGTTGAGAGTTAAAATACTAAATGATGTATTACCATATAGGCAAGCATACATCCTTGGAAACAATTAAATTTAACTTTGTCTCGTTATTTAACTTCTTATATTCAGACTCCAAACAGATCAACACATTTTTACCGTTGTACTGATCCCGTCCATGACTGGTAACATACCATAGAAACGATGTGGGTTTTTCGTGCATTAAAATAATCTCTGCATGTATAAAGCATGCACGTTTGTTTCGGTGTATGCACGTTCTCATAATAAATAATTAAAAAAAGAAGCAGTTTGTATTTACTCTTTAGTTTTTGTAAGCTGTGTTATCTATTCAAATAAATTGTTAACTTTAAGGTTTACTAAATACAACTTTAAAAAGATATTAAACAATAACTGAAGTTCAGCACATTGTTATACAAATCTCGAATCAGTGACATGTACTACCATATGAAAGGTTTATTGGTCTTACATTTAAACAATACACAAATTAAAATTTTAGGGTTTTAATGTAATTTTTCTTTCTTCTTTATTATATACATTTATCAAATTAATGTTTTACACAAATCACGAAAAAGAGATGCTACTGAACTAGATAATTACAATGACCTATACGGATGGAGTTATCCTTTTTTCGATAGTGTTTTTGACTGTTGTGGTTAGCATATTAGAAATTGCAAACTTTGCTAATCGTCTAACAACGTATGTGACTGCAGAAAATGTTCACAAACAGTTATCACTAGTCTGTATGTTTTCCTTCATGAATATTGGCGCCTTTAGAGTGAGCTGTCATTCTCTAGCTTTCGTGTTTCGGGGAGTGTGATATAACGGTTGACTGACTGTTTAGCATAGAATAGAAAGAGAGTCAGTATATATGTTTGTATAAAAAGGGCATGGATTCGATTATGTTTGATTGAACTTCAGTGGTCTGTATAAATGCTGTGAACACAATAATAAGTCAGCACTTTTAATTTTGCTACATATATAAGGTATTGTTCTTCTGCTTTATTCGTGGCTTGAGTTTCAGTTATTTTCATGATATAATCAGTGTCTAGTCAAGTATCGTAAATGCATGCGCAGATTCAATACATTTATGGACAAATAGGGAATGCATATATATATATATATATATATATATATATATATATATATATATATATATATATATATATATATATATATATATATATATATATATATATATATATATATATATATATATATATATATATATATATATATATATATATGAGAGGTTTTCAGTTTCATTGTATTCGCAATGCTTATACGTATCATGGTCCTGGCCAAATTTGTGTTCCTTAATTATTCTCTGGCAGTTTGTTAGATTTCTGACTCAATATTGTGCCTTTCAAAAATTGTTTTTTTGATATTGCCAATTATATGGCGCGTAGGTGTCAATTTATAAAACACAACTTATAATTGCTTCTTTGTTTGGTTGGTTGAATTTTTACGGCACTCAGCACAATACGGCTATTTATTGCCATACAAAAAGTAATTTTATTTCTTTATTCAAATGTGGCAACAGGGTTTGTATCAACAAGCGATATGAACCTAAACAATTTAAGGTAAAAGGACACAATGGTGATGGTGATAAAAAGTTTCCATGCTCAAAGGGGATTACAAATGATTTATAACAACGAAAACAGATGAAAGGTGAATACAATTTAGGAACGGTTTATATAACACATAAAACTCTTGAAGGTGATGGCATACAAGCTATAACTTATGATAAATATTTACTTCATTCAGAAATTCTAAATTATCAGAAATACAAACTGTATCAATGAGCCCCCGAATGTCTTGCGCATTAAAATAATTACGAATGGTTTGGAGGTCAAAACACTCCAACATAAAGAGCTTAAAAGTGAATAGTTTATTAGCAAGATATACAATCTGGTGAGTCTATTTATTTTAGTATGCATTAATGGGTTAAATAAGTATGGCCGATTCGAATTCTTGAAATAATTACTTCATCGCGAACGACTTTTTTATTGGAAGGAGTCCATTCCTAGTGTTGGCTTTATTGCATGAAGTTTGTTATTCACTGCATCACTACATGATGCCTGCCATTTCTGACGCAAACAATCTTTCATAAAACGTTCAAAATCGTTACATGGAGCATTAAAATCAGATGGTTCTAATTATAGGGACATTTTAGCAACACTCTCTGCTTTGTCATTATCTCCAATTCCTAATATGAATGCTTAAGGAGAACTTTAGCTAATAATAGTTTTATATTATGTAGTGACTAATGTACTGATAATGAATAGGAGAAGATGATGCTGGTTAAAATACGCCTGCTTTCAATGTATTGCAAAGCAAGGTCTATTAATCTGATTCCGGCTGAAGAATTAACGTACCATTTGGCAAGCAAACTTCTGCTGTGTTTTTCACTAACGAAGGCAGCAGATGCCTTTTCCGCATCTTTTGATCCATTAGTATATATTCTTGTATAATTTTCAGTTGAGCGAGGAGTTCATGATAAGAGTTGTGGAAGATAGAATGGTTTGTCTTCGATTTGTTTCCCTTCTTGTAACGTGAAAAGTACTTTAGGTTACTTGAGTAGCCAGGGAGGTGTTTCGGAGACGGTTGTATTCAGAATTTTTGAAAGATCAATTTGGGCACTTACAAACAATGATGATATTCTAACGTTAAAGTTAGGTGTGATGTCTGTTGCATAAAGAGCAGAAAGCATTCTTCTACTTTGTGATAAAGATGGTTCGTTCGCTTCAATGAGCATGTTTTTAAATGGAGATGTCTAAAATGCTGCCAGAGCCAGTCTTACTCCCGATGATGAATTGGGTCAAGGATCACCAAATAGGACTTCCTAGCTGAACCATAGAAAATGTAACAATATTCTAGTTTCTCGTGGATACAAGTTTTGTATAAATTGAGCATGACTCTCCTATCAGCACCCAAGTCAGTGTGCGCTGTTACTTTAACTAAATCAAATCAAGAAACTTAAAAAATGTACCTTTCAAATACTTCAGGTGTGGCATAAAATTTATTTTTCTGTGGAAGATAATATCCGAAAAGTGTGCTACCTCAACAACTGGAACAGATGTTCCGTCTAGCGTAAGTTTAAGTCCATCATGATGTCTTCGTAAGAGACGGAAAAAGCATGCATACAATTTTTGATTTTTATATTTTGAAGCTATTAGCATTGGCCAAATTTTGAATCTTATTGTTATTTTCCTGTAATTGTCTTTCAACTGTATGAATATTCTTGGATGGGTATCATGTTAAAAAGTCACCAACATATACTGAGCAATGGACACCTGGCGTCACCCGTAATGAGATGCTATTGATTTTTATGTTGAAAAACGTCACCGAAAAAATAATGACCTGTGGTACACCCACTCTTGATCGTGAGTATCAAAGAGGGTGGAGCCCACAAGTACACTGAATTTTCTGTTTTGGAGGAAGTGTGATATAAACGAGGGAGATCGTCATTTTAAACCCAAATCTTGCATGTCATTTAGTATTTTGTACTTCCATGGTGTGTCATAGGCCTTGTTCAAATCCAATAAACCGTTATGAAATGTTCCGTCTTGACACAATCGTCGCGAATACATTTTTCCAGTCTAACAAGATGTTCATTTGGTACTAAGACTATAACGAAAGCCACTTTGGAACGGAAAAATTAAATTGTTGCTTTCCAAATAACATATAAGCCAAGAATTGATGATTTGCTGCATTGTTTTGAAAACGCAGCTAGTTAATGATAAAGTTCTATATCAGGTAGGATCTGCGCTACTTTTGCCTCGTTTGGGAAATCGTATTAGTGTTGGATATTTCCAAAGTTATGGTACATTACCAGTAATCTATAAATCATTGACGATTTCCAGAAGAACTGATTCTGGAAGTTGTTTCAAAAACTGGCAATATATATCATCAGCGCCGGCTGATGTATCATGGGCCTTATACAAAGCTTCCGTAAGCTCTGACAATTGTAAACAGATGATAATAACTTTCTGAGTTATTCGACGTGAATTCAACCGTGCTTTTCGTTTGAGCTTTAATCTTCGGAAAGCTTCGAAATAATTAGACATTGATGTTATTTTGTAGAAACAATTAGCAAGTACATTTAGAACGAGAGTTTGAAGTTGAAACATATTTTCCCATGATGTTCATTTGCGTTCTTTAATTCAGCGACGAGTTTTGGCCCAAATAAATTTTTACTGAGTTAAATGTTGTGGCTTTGTACAATTATTAAACTTGTTCAATATTTCTCACCGTTGTCTTATGGCTTCTTTACATTCTTTAGTGAAACACCGGTTTTGGTTTCTTTTACTATTCGGGGATGTCTTAGGAATGGATTCTTCTGCAATCCAAATTAAGACGGTTGTAAAGTGTCGAATAGGATAACTATCGTTTAGAACGGTACTCCTGTTAAGTTTAGCAGTATAATGTGTTTAAAATTTGTCCCAGTCAGCTTTCCTTATACTCCAATATGGAAGCGTGTCATCAGTTCTAAGACTGACGTTCTAAAGATAGATTGGAAGGTGATCACTGCTATGAATGCTTTCAGCGACATTCCATTTATAATCCAAAAGTAGTGAAGTAGAACAAATTGTCTAGTCAGTAGATTTGTATGTACCATTTCCTGGGTGCAAAGACGATGGAGATTAGGTATTAGGTAGGCACAAGTCGTTTATAGTAATAAAATCGTCAATATTTTTGTCCATGTCACTTATTTAATTTGATACCCATTATATGTTATGGGCATTACAATCACCATGTAAAACAATTAGTGTAGGAAGTTGTTGGACAAGCGTGTCTAATTCATTTGTAAATAAGGTGTTGTTTGAATGTATATAAATAGTACAAAATGTAATTACTTGAGGTAAAGTGAAGCCTGTAGCAATCGCTTCCAAAGGAATGACGGTATGAGGGTCTTTATTGTTGACAGCAATAAAAACATCTTCCGATGTCCTGTCAAATATTTGTTAAGTCGGTGTTAAACAGTGAGTAGATTGCATGCGATGTTGTCCGTGTCTTTTAAAAAAGGATTCCTGAAGGCATCTTATTATATATAAAATTAGGAGAATGTTATTGCAATTAACTTTAAGTCTTTGACTAATCATTTGTATGATCGTGCACTTCGTTATATGTCTAGAGTGGAGACTGGAGACACGTTTGACTGTTCGCGGATATATCTCTATCGTATTTCTCTTGAGGAGGCACGAGGATGATTATTTTATTAGGACTTGATATACTTTAAGTATCTTCTGCATCCATGCTCTCGATATCCCAAAACCTGCTATAGAGTTTGATGGGGTCATCTGACACTTTTTGATGCCTTTTCCCTGAGATCTCCTTTCACTTATGGAAGATTTCGGTAGTGGGGTATTGTTAAAAGTTATTTGGGTAAACTGCGTTTATTATGTTCTATGTAATCGGGCGTGTTAAAGTGACGTGTTGACTATGCGGATCTGTCTGTGTTTGAGCTTCCTTCGTCCATTCAGTATTGTTTATAAGTACAGTAGAGAAGGAATTGAAACGCAGGTTTGCTTTTGCCTGCACAAGTTACCTGGTATGTGGATAGGGAATGTTGTATGTGTAATTTTATCATGTAGTTCCTTCTCCTGAGCAGACGGGAGGGTGAACATACCATTTGCCTTTGACGTTATTTATGGAAAATATACTACTACAATATAATCACAACAAAAACTCTAAAGCAGCAACTCTTAGCTTGTCTCGTAGGTAAGCCTGGACTAGCTTGGGTTCTTACCAATGATACATTTTGTATTTCATTGCTATGTGACCGCGTTTATGTGTTGGTCACTTTTGCTATTCGCAAAATCTCTGCTGCTGTAACTAAATCAGTACATTATAAGAATGACTGGTAAAGTTCTCTCATTAGCTCGAGGGCGACTAGAAGCAATCACTAAATATACATTTGTCCGTCACTGATTCTGTCAAATATCAATTACGAGAGCGTCAACATAAACAAGATGAATTTGCAGAATCCTCAGAACAATTATTTAAACCTATCACTAAAACTACTAAAGGTATTGTTTCAGTGTTAAGAGTAACAACAAAACAAAACTAAAATAATAGTGGAGCGAACAAAGAAGACAATATAATTCTACGAGATCTTCCTTCTGAAGGATCTGCGGCTTAGCAAACTGGAGAGACAGATCAAGCACAAGATGATACCGAATAAGAAATTTAAAAAATCTTAATGAAAGAAATATAATTAAATAGGGAAACAAATCTAAGTAAGCAAATTCATCTGGTGAACTAACTCAACCGTGTGAACCATCTCAGCTTCAAGGTTCATTTAGTCATGCTACATATTATTTTAAAGGCACAACTGGAAGTGGACTTAACAAGGAAGTGATAGTGTTACTTCTTAGGACAGCGTCGAAGCTGACATAGATAGATTATAAATCATAACCGGTAGAAACTGAGTTGGTATTTTTTCTCCAAAAATTGTTAACAAAATCGTCTCCATTTTTCAACTATTTTCTATCAGTGGCATCATGGACGATAACGTGTATCGTTCTCTCAGTAATAATGATATTGCCAAGGTTACCTGACTAAGTCACTGATTAAACAGTAAGTTCTAAGTATTAACATAGATTATCCTACATGATAAACAACGCAGACCAATCATGGTCAGGCTGGTTAATTCAATATTACCTGTATATAAGACACTTTACAGCAATTATTTCGGTTATGTTAATGGGTTTTTCCCGAGTACTCTCTAAAAAGCGATAACGATTGTGAAACATTACGCCATTAAATATATTGACGTTATTCGTGAAAAAATTATTAGTACTGTTGGTGACATTACTAGTAAAGTATTTCTCCTATCAAGGATCGACAAGCACAAGTAAAAAGACGAAACTCTTAACCACCAAAGAAACTGGCCAGCACTGAAGTGATGCATGCAAGTGTTAGGTAAATGAGAAATCAAGCCACATATTATAAACTGGCAGAGTTAGCTGATGCAAAAAAAAAAATAATGCGGCAATTCTGATGGCGGGGAGCGGACTTCCTTGAAGTGGTCTTAATATTAGACGATGATTAATAACATAGCATGTTTAAGCGTACATCTGATATTGCATTTGACATGATTGAGCCATGTCTCAAAGATGAATTTGTGCGTGATTATCAATAAAAAAATTTGGATGCGTGAATTTAAGATCAACGCGGACGAATTGAATTACAGGTTAAAGATACAAGTAGTTATTTCTTTATCGCTGAAGCATTTTTCGAAGTAGAAGTAGAGATTTGAAAAACAGATAATACCGAATACGGAGTAAATTTTAGTATTGGTTTTGTTACTAAAGTTATCATGGCGCTGTTTGAGAGTGGCACATACATGATTGACGGACGAAATATTAAATCAGTTAAGAAAGATGTTGACGCTGCCACGGCTATACTTGCTCTTGCAAGACACAGCGAGGATTATTCAAGATCAGCTGGTCTATTAATGATGTTTTCAAGGATACTTAAAATAATTCTGATTAAAACCATTATGAAATAAGACGACCAAGAAACTTTGCTACAAATCGAGATGCAGATGTGCAAGGTATGATTATTAATATTAAGTGCGACTTCTTCCCCGAATTTAGATGATGAAATATGGCGACGCGCCTGTGACGCTATGAAAGTAATACTGACAAAACCTCAGTTTAAAAGATATAACGAAGCAAAACAAGCCTATAAAAAAATATGATTAAATCTTTCCATGCGTATCCATCATGGATCATAGTCATGCCAGATAAATATTTCTACTTCTCGCAGCTATCCCAACATTATTATTCACAGCAGCACCAGCTATTTTAAAAGCTGTTGTTTTAGGTGAATCTGGGACAGCAGCTGAATTGGCATTATAAAAGCAACAGGTAAAGGATTAACAAAAAGATGAAAATGACGATCCCGAAAAGGATTAAGCCTGAGACTTCCAGGGTCTCGAGCAAACAACGTTTGGGGAAATATATCAAAACGTAACGATACTTTAACTATCGAGTTTCGATTTGCTCGATGCTGCTCGGCAATTGCGAATACAGATTTTTAAATGTATTATTATGCATGACCAATTACAGAGAATTCTAATATTTGTCAGAAACAGGAAACTGGTTTGCATATACAATTGATCCAAGTGAAATTACTTATGTCAATTCCAACGGACTGGCTTCACCAAAAGAATATTTTAAATACGTCGTCAGAGCGCAAGCACCTTTTTATAAAGTACTGCACTTCAAACTATTTCAGTCAGTTATTCAGCGCTACCAGCAAAAACATTATTGGATCCAACAAGATGTGTCTATGAAGCACTAGCAGTACTTGATGACGTATCAAGATGATCTAAATCATATTTTAAAGCTGTACACGAATATGTATTAAATTATCGTTAATAATATAATGACTGACATTTATGGAAGATCGTTAAAACTATACATCAACAAGAACCATCTGAAGATTTACTCATGCGAGTAACAATGCAGATTAATGATGAATTATCTGTCTGACACTCTCGGTCTTGTTAACGTTGAACCAAATAAAATTGTTTTATTTCAAAACCGTGAACAAAAAGTGAAGACGAGTAATATTTCAATCAACGATATTACCATTCGTAATCGAGCATTGCGAGTAGGTCTTATTACTGTACATGACAGAAAGGGTAAACTTGTTCTTTTTGTCCGTCGTATATCCCAGATAGCATAAGTGAACGACTATTAAAAACCGATGATATAATGAAAATATTATGAATAATTTAATAGTAAACATTCTAGTTTTGATGAATATAAATGGACATGGAATCGCATTCATACCCAGGAGAAAAATAAAATAGCTATTGCATGCAGCTAGTGGTATCTTATTTAAAGTAGACAGAGGGCCGCTTGTATTAAAATAGTTTGCAACAGCAACATTTCTTTGTATATGTGCATGCAGGCAGGCATGCATGAACGCATGCACGCACATACGTACGTTATTACACTACAGTGTAATCGCAATAGTTAAACATCTCTCCATTCCAGATATATGAACATTGTGAAGATATTTGTTACATAAAAATATTTCATCAAGCAAATATAAAACTGTCCGCCGTAGTATTATATTCTACACATATAGATCACAGCAGGCAACAGTATACAAAATGACTAGTCGTAGTTCTGCAATGGTCGTAATATACCAAAAGAACATCGATCCAACGCATTTACTCACACAGTAGTATAGGGAAATGAGGTTTAGCTCACTTTTTTACCCTCCAAACAAGTATAAATTATAGTCCTAAATTATCCCCCACCCCTTTTTCCAAAATAGAAAACAAGGGTTTTGACTCACCCTCCCCCACCAAACCCCTTGTTTCCTACTACTACTACTACACAGACAGATATTTTGTAACCAGACAAAACAATAGGTGTTGGAATGCTATGATTTATCCAGATAAACTCTGTCATACAGAAGTGACGAATTTGTTAGAACAGCGCATGCGTGGAATACGATTATTCTAAAGACAGCAAATGGGTTTTACCACAAATTTTTTTATCAGATAACAGGATGAAAATTAAACTGTACATTAGAACGTTTCAGTTAACAAGGCGGAAATTAAACTAGCATTAGAATGAAAATGATGAAGGTAAGTGATATTATTTTAGTTATATTATATTTTAAGTTTAGATAAAATTTGACGTTACTCATATTTTTTTGATAATTATTTTATATTTGCTAAACCTCATTGGTAGAATATCTGTTAACATATTGTCAATAATACGAAATTCACGTAATAAATCATCCATATTATATTTAACTCCTCGTAGGTAAGACGGGATCTGATCAAGTATTTTCTTGTAAGTTTTAATTGATGTTAAACAACCGTGCTTCTTTATCAAAAGTCTTGGTTCTACTTTTTTACACGCCGCTATAAGTGAAACACCAATAGCGGATATGATTAACGAAAAAGGATTTAATGATACCCCACTTGAAATTATACCTGAACTGGTCATTAACATGGGTAGATAAGATATTGCTCGAAGGATCTTGTAGTATTTGTAACATTTTTTCACGCACCAAAGTTTTTTATGATAATATTTATAGTATTGTATTAATGCGTCTACAGCTTGTTTTGGAATATATTTTGGAATATGATTGAAATCAACTATACTTCTTTTCATTATAATATTAGTTCACATAGTTCTATGTTTGGTTAATCAATAATAAGAGCTGGTTGTTCAGCTATAAATTCCAAACACCAGAGAAAAATTGTTAATTTTAAAGTTTTATCAACTGGTTCAAGCACAAATTCTTCTTTAGAATTTTTGTTTATTATTACAGATAATACTCCAGATGTGTCATCATTTGGATGACGAAATAGATATTTGGTAGATATTCTAAACTTTGCACTGCTAAGCACTGACAATCTATACACACCGGTAACTTCTGCAATATATTTGATAAAATTATTTTTTGGTGTCCACCCAGTATTACCAGTATCAACAGTATACACAATATTTTTAATCTGTTTGTGAGGAATTTTAACCATACTCGCTTTCTCAACAATATTAGGAATTCCACTAATAATACCATTGAGTTTTGTGTTAATATCATTGAGTTTTGTGTTAATATTAGAGAGTGTAATGTCAACATTTGATGGATTTCCAAAAATTCATTTATAAGTGTGTTTATGTTTCTGCGAAAACTTAAAAACGTGTTCACATGACCAAGAAATTCATTTTTGAGCGCTGTTATTTCATTATTGATTGGAACGTCCTGATCATCGACGTATTTCTTTGTTACAGCGTCTCCATCTGTAGTTGGATATCCAAGATCTGTATTCTTTTTCTGGTTCATAACAATATTCCCATTAAATAAATCACCAGCTTTTTTAACAAAATCATTTACTGACCTACCAGAATCTTGTATCTTACCTCGATTGTTAAAAGTCACGATATTATCAGCAACCGCATTAGGAATTCGTACAAGTACATCTGGCAGTTTTACATTACTCGTCATTAATCGTCCTTCTTTGTCTTGGAAAACGACGACTTCATTTGGATCTACACTGGCAACATTTAATAGATTATTGATTTCATTTTTGAGATGATCAAGAGTTGCATATTTGGATAAGTCACCTTGGTAACCTTCTGTGGATAAATCGCCTGATAGTGTTCCAAATTTTGTATAGTAACTCATTATTTACTGTCTTAGAGAAATTATCAACACTAGTTTAATATTATACAAATGGCAAAATCGTCGATATTAAACTTTGATACAGAAAAGCTGGTGAAACACAAACATAACAAAGAACTTCCTGATTGTCATTATCTTATTTTTGGGCGAACTGGATCAGGAAAAACAAATTTGCTTATGAACTTGCCTCTTGGTGATAATTTTAACTAAGATAGAGTCTATATTTACACAATCAATCCACAGCAAGATAAGTATGAGTTATTAAGCGATTGTAATGACAAACTTCGTGATGTACTTAAGGCTGGTGAAGATTTTTTTATAATTAGGCAGCCAGAAGATCTTATTCCAGTTAATCAACTTGATGCAGATGAACATAAGATAGTAGTTTATGACGATATTCCGCTAAATAACATGGAGATGAACAAAACAAGATCGTATTTCTCACTGGCACGTAACAAACAATGTAATTCTGTTTATCTCGCTCAAGGATTTTATAATGTTGACAGATTTAATCGGCGAGATACGGGTTGTTTTATATTATTTCCAGGATTGGACAATGTTGACGTTAGAAATATTGCAAGCGAACAATGCGGTGACGTGACAAAAGATAAGTTTATTGAACTTTACCGTATTGCTACAAAAGATAAATACAACTTTTTCTTATTTGATAAACTTACAAATGATCCAACTAAAATGTTTCGCTGTTGTATTAACACTTACTTACAGTAAGGGTTTAAATTTTATCAAATTTATAATAATAATAATGGACAAACGAGCAAGATACAGACAACACATAGAAGATCTAAAAAAAACTTGCTCAATCTCAGACATCGCTTAAGCAAAAAGTTCAACAAGCACGACGTGGGCAAGTAACTGCTACAGAAGCAACAGCTACAATTTTCAAGCCGGTTACTGAAGCACTATTAGGTAAACAACCTGAAACTAAAACACTGTCAGAAGAAGAACTTATACAACTGCAGTAAAAAGGCTTGGTTGGAATTGTTAAAGAACAACAGGAAGCAGCTGCTGCAAAACTTGTTACTAGATCTTATGAAGAGAAAGGAAAACTAATTGAGGCATTTACAGCAAATATAGCTGATCCTGCGGCTAGACAAGCTGAAACAGATCGATTGATAAACAATCCGCTGGAACTTGAGCGAAGATTAGCAGAGTTAACAACGCAAGGAATAACAAATATTATAAAAAATTTATCAGGAGATATAAAATATATCAAAGAGCAGCAACAAATAGTTGGTGAGCTTACTGTAAAGTTTTTGGAAGTTGGAGATCAAAGAATTCATTTTATAAAAAGAGCAAGTGATGTGATAAAAGATAGTGAATATGATGATTTTTTAAAGAAAGAAAATATAAGAGATATTAATAATATCAACAAGTGGACTGATGCAGAATATCAAGAATTACTCGATAGATTAAATGTAATATTTAATAACGGAGTTACTGCTAAAGATGAAATAAACACGGTTACAGAGATTGAGGATATGCATCTACTTTATGATAGGATGAGAAATGGTGGCATTGCTTTAGTGTTTAAAACAACAGCAGAAAATAGTAGATTAAAACCTTTTGGTAAAGGGTGGAGTTTTAAAAGGAATTTTGATACACTCGATAAAACTCGTGTAGAGAAAAGTAGAGAAGTAAGAATAGGAACTGGTGTAAAAATATTTACTTCAACTACTGAAATGATAGGTAGATTAATGTTACTAATATCGTCAAAAGAAGTTGGGAATGCTAGTGTTGAACTTGATAATGAAATCATTGACATACTTGAGCATCTAAGATCGAGTGAATTATTAACATCTGACGAATATGAAACTTTACACCGGCTTTTGGGGGCGACTTAATTT
>JAEAOA010000764.1:0-19065 GCA_016746295.1 Potamilus streckersoni
AAGATAGTATAATCTAAAAGAAGGGGGATGAAATAGACAAACTCTGTCTTTCTGTCTGTTTGTCTGTCTGTCTCTCTCTCACACACACGCACACACAATGCATACTATCTCACATAAGAGTTGGAAATGTATATAGACATACAAACACATACAAACACACACAAGAGAAATGTTAAGTGGTTTTTAGTTTTAAGGTATACATGTAACACACAAACATAAATGTTGGTAAATGATTAATATTTTCCTTTTTTAGAGGTCTAGATGGCCCTATAAAACAGTTGGGGTTTGTTAAAGTCTGTTAACACACGTTGAATCGATTTACTGGTATTCTTTACGAGCTTTGTCCAATACTCTTTTAAGATACCCTTGGTTTTCTTCCATATCGTCGTCCCAAGAAACAATGCTCTTCCAGACAAAGAAAAAAGCCTCGGCCTCCTAGGTGAATTAAATATTGAGATGTTTTTTGAGGTACTCACTAAATCCAATCATCTGATGCAAAACGTCGTTTTAAAAAAATCGCAAAGAAATGTTTATATATACAGTGTTAATATTGTTTGAAAGTTTTAAAAGAAAAGTTACCTTTGTTCAATTTACAAACACAACGATTAGAAAAACAGAAGCAAGTTCGACGCCAAATTGTGAAAAGAAAAAAAAATCAATCACGTCAAAAGGAAAAGCAATCTGGTTTAACGCTTAGGATTTCAACCCATGCTGATAGGATCCTTGTTAAAAGTGGCTGCTTATCGATTGCTGGACCACTTTTAGAAGGAGTCATGAGATTAAGATGAAGAAAAAAAGGAAATCTTGTCTGAAAGGCATCAGACTTATACCATTAAATGTTATGAAACACGAAAATTCAATTAAGTTCCATACAAATGATGGTAGATAGTATAACTCCATTACAACAAAATCACTGATTGATTGAACAGGCTTGCTAGAAACTGAAAAATCAACAACGGTACTGAAAATTATTGCAACGTCCTCACCTCTTTCGCCACAAAACTTTAGACGAAACAGTTAACCCTTAAATGACAGATTTCAAGTACTGTCATGAAAACAAAGAAACAACTTGAAGTCAACAAGACAGACACAGCTACAGGGATGGAGGAAGACAAAACGAAGACATGTTCCAAAACTCTGGCTGCTCCAGAATAAAAAAGAATATGGCTTCGTTGAGGGCACTTTGCCCTACCACGGTAAATAAAAATGTAAAGGTTGGTTCAAAAAGTTATGTTGACACCTTCTTTAGCAGAAAAAAAGAAGGAAAAACAGAGTTCAAAAATGACATAAAGAAAACTTCATCCAACAACTGATGACTGATCTAGCACTTATTGTTCGTCGGACACTTCCAGCCTTATCGAAATCCCCAAAACAACAAATCAACAGCAACCTAGGAGCAGTTTCGGACAGTGTAAAGGATCAACAGCAACAATCAAGGAGCCATATTTAGCCAGCATTTATTACAATCATATATATAGTGTTAGCTACGAAGAATTTCACAAATTGAAACCGTCTACTAAAACCATACTTTAAAATGCATGTTTGCAATAGTTGCAAGTACGATCGACGTACTCAACCTGCTCGATGAAAGTATGATAGAAGTCAAACTAAACTAACAGGAATTGCCCATCAATAGCAAGCAGACATGGTCGAAGCATTTCATTTGGCATTACATAATCTTGGCTATAAATATTTGCTTTGCTGAATTACCGTGTTTCCAAAATCATCTTGGAGAGCTCCTTGAAATTCTAGAACAATTTAAGAATTATTGCTAGCTTTCATATGGACAAAGGCACATAATTTCTGAACCTAATAATTAAAAGAATTTCAAAATACCCCAACCTAAAACAGAAACAAGTGTCATGGAACTTTAAAAGAACACGTGCGAAAATATTTTACATATTAACACATTCATAAATATATCGGCTTGTTACCACGTCTCGTCGAAGTTAATAATCAATCGTACCATCGTGGCAGTGGTGTGCAACCAAAGAAGTGATCCCTGTAAATAAAGTTATTATGTTTAATCCATTATTTGGAACGTAACCCCTCCACCCAAAGGAAAGAAGTGTTAAAGTCTGGAGATTGGATTCGATTTCAGAAAACCAAAAGGCAATGTTTTTTTTGTCTAACAGGACACCATAATTGTTTCATTTTAATGTACAAGTACCTGGACGCGATCCTCCTATCAATAAATTGAATGACATAAACGGAGAAGTGTTGAACATAACTTGCTACTTGCCTGAGTCACTACAAGGGACCAAAACAAAGTCGTCGTGTGTGACGTAGAAGTACACTTAAAGTGGGCAAGCATCGACTTGAAGTGGGCAAGACTCATCTTCAAGTGGGCAAGCATCGACTTGAAGTATGCAAGCATCAACTTAAAGTGGGCAAGCATCGAGTTAAAGTGGGCAAGCATCGAGTTAAAGTGGGCAAGCATCGAGTTAAAGTGGGCAAGCATCGACTTAAAGACATGAAAGTGCATTATAAAATATATTCACCTAGTTTTGATTCATTTTGATTCTTGAATTGCCGCTTCACAAGTTATCGCCTGTAAAAAGAAGTGACCATTATACAGCTAAACAAATTCACCTCTCCGTCTCACAGTCCTTCTGTTGAAGAACTACAAAAGCAGCTTCTTGTTCCTAAAAATAAAATCTTTTTTTTTCTGTCAATTCTTTGAGGTGAATTGTGTCATCTGAGCAGTCATTGCCAATATGAGTTTGATACAAGAAAGCTAACAACTATGGACACTTATAATCAGCAGGGCTCTCGTCTTCCCAGTATTCTTTAGATGTATACCTCTTACAGAGACAACAACTACAGCGTTCCGTTCAGCGCCTGCCACCACAAAAACAATTCTACAAGTCACATAATCAATGTGCTGCTTACACATCATAATTATTTGTAGTGGTTGTTTTAACGACGGACCCCCTCCCGAAAACCGTATAGTGAGAGCGCGTGCTTAACGATTTATTTTACTACCGTTCAGTTACTTGTAAATGGTGTCCACTGCACGTGCAATGCTGACTTTTTCACCAGGTTTGATTATTTATTCGTGACAAATAAAGTTCTGGAAATTAACATATCTCATTTGGGATCTTATCGTGTCTACCCGACAGTGCATGCTCAATTGTCTACTTCCGTCTATTTAAAATATAATCGACATTGTTGGAAACAGAAATGTATTATTGTTAACTGAGAGAGCCTTACAATTATGCCACGCCATCATCTCGAGGGAATGCAGATTTCGTGCTTGGTTCTCTACACGCCATATACGTTACAACATGTGCTGAAATTCGTATGAAACAATTAACAATATGTCAATAAAAGAAGCAAACGTATTCCCATGTCTACTATAGTATTCCAAAACATCCACCGATAAAAAATATGAATAAATGTGAATCCCATGATAAAACAATTTATTTAGCATCTATCACTAATTAGCATATCAGCTTCATAAAAATGATACCTCTTCTTCTTGTACAAATAATTGAATGAATTTTCAAAAGAGCAGCAGAGAGGGTGAACCCTACAACAATATATTTGCGACAAAATCGATTAAAGCCTCAGAATGCCAATGGAGCCTTCCTACGAAATCTCATATTTTAACCAAAAAAAAATTAAAGGTCCCATCTTAGCGATTTTGTCGTGAATACATTGTCATAACCACACTCAAATTGCTGCCATCTACGTCTACAAATTTTTGCGACAGAATCGATTAAAGCCTCAGAATGCCAATGGAACCTTCCTACGAAATCTCATATTTCAACCAAAAAAAAAATAAAGACCCCATCTTAGCGATTTTGTCGCAAATACATTGTCATAACCACACTCAAATTGCTGCCATCTACGGTCGCAAATATGTTGTCATTTCACCCTCTCTGCTGCTGATTAATACAAATTATTTAACCGATATTTGTTAGCTTTTCACAAACAGACTAATCGATAATACTTCACCACGTAGATCAATTAAATTATTTGACTGATCGGTGAGTGTAAAATTAATTCTGGTTAGTGAATCATTTTGACATTGCATATAGACTGGATTAGTCGGATTCTCAACAATTAAAAATCCGGGGGGTGCTGTTGGTGCAAATGAATAAAGAATGTAACCTTGTCGGGCTTGATTTGATTGTTCCATATTAATTTGATAACTTCCTTCGATTACATCACACGTTAAATTAAGTGCGATCACCGATGAAATATCCACATTGTTCGGTGCGATATGTCTACCGTCGCCGTCGGGAGAATTATTATGAGTGAGGATAATAGGCTTCGGCTGGCTATCTTTCCATGATTGATAGATTTTATTAAATCCTTCGTCGATGACGATATTGAGTAGATTTTTTAGTTCAGGTGCGTTATATCCTGTAAGTACATAATTTGGATTACCTGCTAGGCCGCCCCTATAACGTCCAGCTTCAATTGTTCGATATATTGGAGAATTTTCATCAGTAAAAACACTGATAAGTCTTAATCTATATTTTTCCATGTCGCTGATGATTCTGTTGGCTGCCGCGACCACACTGGTAAACTCATCTTTTGTAAGAAGACCGGATCTCAACGAGTGTAGCAACAAATAAAAATCTTTGTTCATGTAGAGAAAAGAAAGGTCAAAGGTGGGAAAAAATTTACTATCTACGCTTACTTGCGCAACAGTATAACCTTTCTTTTCAAAATCAATAGGACGACGACTACCTCCAAAAGCATAGCTCGTCTCTGTTTCAGATATTTTTTTTCTGTAAACTTTTGTTAAATCTAATTCTTCGAAATTATCATATGTTCGTGATGGATTGTCAGGTCCTATTTCATCAGTGACATAATCAGATTTTACAGGCTCGGGCGTGGAATTACCAGCACTTCTAGGTGGATCTTCGGGCCATCCTAATACTGTTCTTATTGAACTGTTATAAATATCTACAACATACCCAGGAGAGCCTATTTCAATTGTAGATGACAGTGTTGGTTCATGAACTGTTATCGCAATTTTTGATTCTTTTTTAGTAATGGATTTTATTCTACGTTGTAATTCATTATTAATTTGCTCAATTTGATAGGATCCAGTTGGTATTGAAACAACGTTCCAATCTGGAGTGTCATCTTTTTTATTCCTATATGCAAACACCAGAGAATTATTAGGTCTCTGACCGCCAAATGGAACCGATCTGATATTAGGCCAACTATGATACACTCGTAATTTTGCCAACGCGATTTCCTTTACTGAAACAGGCGAGGGAAAATTCACACTGAATTTAGGGTTTGTTGACGATATTGATATCATGCTTGTTTTCCGCGGAGTGGTATTTTCTGCTATCCGCTGAAGTAGTTGAATCTCTTGCGACATTATTATTATTATTTACAATGTCTAATTTTGCAATAGATGAAAAAACGCTAGCGTTTTTAATCGTAGTATCATAAATACGTATCATCGCGGAGAATTCGTCTTCGGTAATTATCGTATCATCAATCGATGATGACATCAACGAGGATAATTGTGAGTAACCGTTAGATACTGCTTGATGTTTTACTATATAGTCGTTAAGTTTTTCTTGAGAACACGATGATATTTTTTTAGTAATAGCATTTGCAAGTCCAGCAAATGTTGTCACCGCGGAAATAGCAATTGGGACAGCAATCGGAGCTACCATTGTTACTGAAGATAGTATAATACCAGCACCGGCCATTATACCAGATACCGAGTATACTGTAACATCAATTACGGTAATTCTCCTGCGATACTTTTTAATTTTTATTTCATATTCATCAATGAGTGTTTTGAGTTTTGTTAAGAAGTCTTTGACGGTATCATAGCGATATTGCGATGATGGAATCATATTATTTTAAAACCTCAAGTGGTTTTTAATTGTTTAAAATTCTAATTTAGATCAGCTACAAACTCCATGTACCATACAAATGATGTCTTATTTAAATTAGGATCAGTGCTTGTTATTGTAAACCGTTTGTATTCACCCACGTCAATAGTCGTTGAAATCACGTTGTTGTATCCATATGAAGTCGATGATGATATATTAAACTGATTCAGTGACACTATTGTTAATCGATAAATACCCTTGTTTGACACAGTGAGGGTTACTGTATTCTTTTTAGGTTCCCAATCTAATGATCCAGAGAGAACTGTGTATATCATATTTATGATATTTCTCTCATGAGGAATCTTTATTCTTTCAAGTAGCGGAAGATTGTCTGTTTTAAATTTTGTAATATCCTCGATAGATTTTTTAATACTATTAATGCTATCTCTAATAATACTAAATCCAGCATCATTAATATTTTTAATACTAGCTTTAATTTCATCAAAATTGGATTTAATTTCAGCGAGAGATGGAGAGGTTACCGCTGGTGTTCCAAAGAATTTATTGATAATATTTCTACGAAGGGAAGTATATGTTGTTATATGTTTTTCAAGTTCTTCATTTAAATTTTTTAATGCATCTGTGATTGTAGAAACAAATACACCTGGTTTGAGTTTTCCATCATTTGAATATAACACTATTGTATCTTCAACGACGTCACGTCTTCGTATTAAGACATCATCCAATGAAACATTACTAGATTTCAATTTGCCCTGGCGATCTTGAAATACAACTATTTCCCCAGGATCTACACTTGACAAATTTAATGTCTCGGCGATTTCATCTTCGATTATTTTTTTTACACTTTCGACAGCGAATTTGCTATCGGTTTCTGTTTTTTTTGATTCTGATAAAGGTCGTCCCCAAATATCAATCATTATACGAAAACGCTACGTTTTTCTAAATCATAACGCTATCGTTTTTGCCATTGCCTGCTAGTATATTCATTAACAACAACTTGTGGTGGTTTTCTTGGAAATTTAGATATCTCTGCAAGGCAGATTAATACCTCACGACCGCATATCGGTGGATCATTTAACTGTTGTGTTGGTAGCGTGGAATAAAAAATTGGAGATGACTTTGTTATTGTGGATACATATCGCATGAATTCTTTTGGTGGAGCTAATCCATATGAATCAAAATAGACAATTCCACGTGGATCAATTGCATATGCGACCCAATGAGTTCCTTTTCCGCTGCTGTTATCGAGATTGATAATACCCGTTTCATTTTTCATTGGTTTTGACGGTAATTGATCTCTCATGAAAACTCCTCTAAAGTTTTTTATTGATAATGATTTTACAGCATCAATTAAATCAAAATTGGACATTGGTGAAAATCCTAGGGATTTTTCCACTAATAAGCCGTTCCTGGTATTCTTAGGCCCGTGCCCTTGTACCAATTGTGTGGAGTTCCTGGTAGTCTTAGACCCTTTCCTTTTTTTTTATAGCCTTTCCCAGTAGCTTTTTTCAGGGCCATTCCTGCAGCAGTACCAACGGCTCCTAACGCTGCCGCCTTCGCAACCGCTGGGGCAGCCGCTGCAATCAATGCTGGAATAGCAGCTAACAGCGGGAATATTCCACCCGATTTTATCATACTGGCGATTGCTGCTTTCGAAAAATCAATTTGAACTCCTCGTTTGTTCTTTAGCGCATCATTGAAATGTTTTATTTGACGATCTGTCAGTGATAATTTATGTGCACCACCGGACATTTGAGTGGGTTTCAGCGTTATTGTAGTTCCACATTCTTTAGCCGACTTTGATTTCAATTTCTTGACCTGACCATCAGTCAACTGGACATTAACAATACTATATGTCATTCTATTCTAAAATGTAATTTACACTTTCAATTGATCTTATTGTGAAAATCCTAACTACATGTTTTCCACTGGTGCATCAATAAGTCTCATTCGTCCGCCAACTCCTTCTAACAACATTGATTTATCACTGAGAATGACAGCAACTGCTCTATAATCGGCTATACCAGCAGGGCGTTGTACCCGAGCTTGGAAGTATATATCAACAACAGATTGTCTCATCATGTCAAGATGTTCCAATGAAAAGTAATAAATCGGATAGTGTTTTTCAAAATCAATTTGCGATATTTGCAAACCAGTATCAACATTTTGATCACGACCCATATACGACAATATTCTATGATATACACGAGCTATGTTGTTGTTTTCATAATTAAGCTGTACAATCTCTGCTGGCTCTTGTTGTCCGTTTATTCTCAACGAAACTTCACTTACTCCTAATTTATCAAATATCATATGACTAGATAATTGTCGACCCACTCGATTTGCATCCTGTAACGCTATAAAGATATGACGTGGAGCTGAAACACCTTGTTTTGATGCTAAGTGCCATGTAAATGTGCCATTTACATTATCCTGCTTCGTATCAGTCGTTGTTGTTAGCCAACTTAGCAATGATTTTCCACCTGTGTCCATAAACGATAGTAATTCTTGCTCTATTGTAACTGCTGGTGTCAAGACGGGCATCCATAAAGTCAATTTCTTTAAAATGACTTTACCATCAACAACACCATTAGCACGCCAGATTGCATCATTGTCATTCTCCTTTCGCACTAACACGACTGTATGCTTTGCTCCATAGATGACTTTTCTGACATTTCTACAGAATCCAAATATATGATGTAACGGAATTGCACATGAAAATCGTCGATGTTGTCCTTTTAATGCTCCTTTTCGTGTTGCAAATCCTAGATTGAAATTATCATTGACCTTTTTTAAAATGTCGAATGGATTGGCTGGCGGGCCTTCACGCTCTGGATTATCATCGAGTTGTTGATCAGCCAATGCAGTAGCTACCGCAGTTCCTACTTTAACAAATTGATAATGGTTCGGATGATCAGAAGTATCCTTAGCAAACATCATAGACGGACCAGCCGACCTTGTATAATCATCAGAATATCTCGCAAGTCCGATTATTGTTGTTGCAATATCAACATCTTGTTCTATTGATTCAATTTCTTTTCCATCAATGATATATCTTGCACTGTTAAATAGCGCCATAATGCCATTATTTACGAAACCAACTCGGATATTTTGGTTATCCTCATATGGCGTATCAGCTGCAACATTTGTTACAAGTTTTCCTTCTACTTCAATAAACGCCTCACACGGCAAAAAGTATCTACTTGTATCTTGAACTTGAAGTTCAACTCTCCCCTTTTGATTAGGCTCTCTTGCAGGATAGGCATAATACTGATAGTTAATTTTAGAATCATCTTTATTCACCGGTGCCGCCATATCAAACGCTGGATCAGCAATTTTTTTAAATGCCATTTATACTAAAACGTATCGTTTTTCTAAATCATTTTCTTTTTCGATTTCCTCCAAGACCACTTCCCGCTATCATACTTGCAATATTACTACTATCTGGTGAAGTCATTGCTAATGATGCTAGTTTTTGTTCCACTGCGTTATTTATCACTTTACTGACATTTGCAGGCATCATTGTTGTTGAAGGTAGCGGTGGTGGTGGTTTTCGTCCGAATCTAGATTTCACCAATGACGTTATTCTATTCTTTGCGGTAGAAAAGGCCGTTCCTGCAAGATCTCCAACAGCGTTAATTCCCTTATTACGAATAACATCAATGGCTTTCATCGCTAATTGTTTAGCAATTGGTGCTACTTTTGGGGCTGTTCTTGTGAATAAACCCGCTATGGTATTTCCAAGGCCGTCACCGTAGTATGCCTTATAAACGGGCAATCTTGAGTTCACTACATACACGTTTGTTGGTTTATTGTGATTATAGTGTACTATCATCTTATTTGAAATGACTTTGTAATTTCTAAATGCAAGCAATTAGAAATTTCAATCGCTATAATAACCACTAAATCCCCCTGGAATTCCGTCCATTAACTCATCCAAGAGTTCTCGATACGTATGAATATCAATTATCCCACCTTGGAATAATCGTCTGCAAATATCAAATGCTTCATTAGTTATTTCAACTGAGTTATTCCCAGCTCGCTTACCTCCCATAAGAACCTCAAGTCGTGATATATCATTAATGATATTACTAGGACACATATGAGAATCATGATGAGAACTTCCATAACCCTCTCCTGAAGAACTTTCTGGTTCGGAAACGTTTTGATTTTCTGCAGCTGATTCGGAAACGTTTTGAATTTCTGCAGATTGTCGACCTCGACTTCGACCTCGACCTCGACTTCGACCTCGACCTCGACCTCGTCCTCGACCTCGACTTCGACCTCGTCCTCGACCTCGACTTTGTTGTTGTTGATCTAAACCATACTTATTAACTCCCATTTGAAAAGCTAGGTAATTCAAGTTACCCTTATTTAAATTTCCGGGTTCATTTTTATTAATTTTAAATAACCAATCCACCCATTGATCTCGTTTTATTATGTTCTTTTTATACTCGTCTTTTAAAAAATCCTCCCTGTTATAATAACGTTCGGCAGCGAATTTACCAAATAACACATAGTCTTCAGGTTTCAGCAATTGAATTCGTCTGATTTCTTCTATAGCTTCATCAGTGAATTTCTCGTTAAAAGGAACACTTTTTTTAGTGGAAACACTAGCATCTTCAACGGGGTTATCATCAATATCAATATTACCCATTTGTTGTATTTCTCGCTGAGTTTGTAACTCACCTGAAAGCTGTTTTATTCCCTCGTGAGTTTTTTCAGTTTCTGTAGCAATCTTTCCTAATACATCAATAATAGGTACTGCTCCCTCTTTAGGGATGTCGCCGTATATAGCACGTTCTGTTGCAAGTTTCATATCTTTAGTGGCTTTAGTTACAGGGGCAAAAAGTTGTTCGCTTCCAATAGAAAAGTCAGTCTGCGCTTGCTGTCTAAGTTGTAGTTTATCTCGCACGTTATCTCGAATTGGTATAAACTTTTTCAGTAATGCTAACCTCTCACGGGCTAGTCTGGTAGTTAATGCTTCTGATGTCATTATTGGAAATGCTAACGATTTTTCAATTGTCGGTTTCAATGCTTGCATCAATCAAACGTCTTATAGATTTCACTTTCAAAGCAATCTCTGACCGAACTTGGTACTGTTCCCCGAGTTTCTTTCTAATGGCTTCAACTATACTAAATAGCCGAATGAATAAATTAATATCATTGTTATACAAAGAAGCATTAACCGCTTTTTGGATTCTTTTTATCAGTGAATACATTTTAGGTAGAACATATCTTCCATGTTTCAATTGTATATCAATTTGTTCAAATTCATTCAAAAGTCTGTCTTCATTCAAAAATTCAGAAAGTACGATTCCTTGATTTCTTAAATTTGATATTTCTGTGATGATAGATGTAATATCTTGAAATTCCATTTATTATTATTACTAATGTATTTGTATCTTTAAAATATTTTTATATACAAAAAAACAAAACATATACAATGCCCGTCTCTTCCTCATTCGAGTTTCGAGGCAAGAAAGGGCACATACATTAAAGACTTATACAATACCCTAACCCCCCAATCGAGTTCAAGGGCGGGTTATATGGGTATTAGACGTGAAATCCAAGTGATTTCTTTACAAACATTGAACATATAACATAAAGCCTCATTTGGAACCTCTTTCGCGCCAAACGACGTCAAAGAGGCCCAGAGGGGGGACAGCACATTCTTGGAACTCATTTAGTGCCTTCGCATTATATAAGCCCAAGGGCCACAAACATAGATCTCCCAATTGGAAGCTCTAACGTAACAAATGCTATATTAGGTCTTCCGGAAGATATGTTGTGGGGGGGACAGTACATTACATATAGGATGATATATATACAATGAATGAATATTTACAATGAATGAGTATTTACAATGAATGAGTATTTACAATGCGATTATAGGTTATATATACAATGAATGAATATTTACAATGCGATTCAATGAATGAATATTTACAATGAATGAGTATTTACAATGCGATTATAGGTTATATATACAATGCGATTATATAGAATGGTTATATGATAGGATGGTTATATGATAGGATGGTTATATGAGGTATGATAGGGACAGTACAGGACGATACAAACATGAAACGACGGGGCGGACCTACACCCACTTTGCCAATCAAAAGCAACCCAAGAAATTAACCCTGGTTGCAGTTGAAAAAATTCAACCACACCATGTCAATGGCGTGGGAGTTTTAATTGGCAAAGTGGGCTTCGTTTTAAAGCCCCAAACTTATTACGGCTCATATTATATATAAGGTGAACTAATACTGCAGTGTCAATGTGTAGGTGTGTATTTATTTTTCTAGCATTTCATAATGAATACTGTGTAGTAATTTCAATGGAAGCTAAGTATTTAAATAAAACATTAAAACAAGAAATACAACTGTTAAATAATAGCAATTTTTTTATTAATTTCTATAATATTACGATTAAATAATCGTAATAATAATGGATTTACATGACAAGATAACTCCGTAATGGGGATCCCTGTCAATTCAGGACCTGCTATTTCTTGAATCGAGAATGATATTTTTCTGAATTTTATTACACATAGCCACACTAAAAAAACTAAACTACATGTAGCGCGTTTTACTACCCTGACCTCACTAATTTGCAATTTTAAAGTAATTTCATTTTCATACAAACGCTGTTAACGCCGTCTTTGTAATTGGGATTTTTAAAAAATCTATTAATAGACCCCTGGCCTTGGATTCACACGGCTAACTCTGTCAAATAAATTGTCTACCCTGTACAGGTTTTTCCAACAAAACCCTAACTGCTGTTCTCAATACAGTCTTTAGAAACAAGAAACAATAACACAAAATCAAAATCCGTACATACCTGATTACGTATACCGAGTTAACCATTAAATACGTACATGAGATCACACACATCATTAATTCAATCCAATTTCACATGTATTCTCGGACGAATTACATATCCGGGAATCAATATCGAAAGTAGGATAGTCACGTGACGATCAGTAGTAATGAGGGGAAAATACGGAACAAAATTAAAAAAAAAAAGATTTTATTAATAGTAATTATTGAGAGTCATTTCATGCGTATGAAAACTTTATTCTATGTCCATTTTTCTTTGAGATAGCTGTTTGATAAATCCCTTCAGCAACTTTTCGTACTGAAGGCATACATATTCCAAAATATTTTCCCGCAGCATTCATTGAATGAAAAACTCTTTCTTCATTCGTCGCTGTATCAAATGACTGTACTGGTCTCTTTCCAACTGACTTATAAGTCCCTGTCTTTCCTTTTTTTATATTCTCTCTTTGAGAAATACACTGTAAATTGGAAATCGCGTTATTTTGAATATTAGAATCAATGTGATCAATAACACAGCCATCTTTAATCGGTCCCATATAACACTCAAAGACTGCCCTATGACAGAGATATCCCTTTCCTCCAGCAGTAAATTGCAAGTATCCCTGATTATTAACAAAACCAATTGGTTTCTTTAGTCTACAGTGTCTAACAACACCATTACGAGATATTTCATAATTAACGAGTATTGGATGTGGTCTGAATTCTTGCTCCATTTATATATAATAATACTATTTGTCTAATTCATTATTTGCTTTAATTATAAATCTATTAATGTAGTCTTGAGGGGTTTTTATGATTTTGTCTTTGACAGAGTCATGGTTAGGGTCAATGATGGCGTTTTTTATTCGTTTATCATAATAACGTTTCAATTCTCTAAACCGCTTACCCCCACAATTGATACATAATTGTGATTTTCCTCTCACACCCACCCCACAATTTATGCATGGGGACGGGCCTGTCGAATTATTTCTGACACTCTGTAAGTGATATCCACAGAATTCACCTCTACACGATTTATTGCATGGGGTTACTGATCCAATCATAAGCCATTTGCAGTGATTCATTATATATAAACAAACTTTTCTATTTAAATACTTGTCTTATTTATATGAATGAAGAATTCAAGAGATTATCGGCAATCAAGCCTCGGAAAAATATTAAATTCAATCTTGATAGAACTCTCGAAGACGTACCAAAAGAGAGAATAACTAATAGAATTCTGATTAGAAAAATACGAGATTGTGTTCATGAGTTTAAACAGGATGATGCATCACACACCTGGTCAACATTTAGAATTGATGGTGTTGTTGATGCTAGAATGAATGATGAAACAGCAGCTATGATACTATCACAACTTGGCAATAAACGGTATTTTATCAGAGTGAAATTCATTATCAAATTAGAATCGGGCGAATATATTATAAGAGACAAATTTGTTCCAATTCTCAAAGATGGGACATCAGTCATTGTTAGCCGTTATTCCAGACCAGGGCTGTTAACTGGAATTGATAAACCATACTATGAAAAAGCGTATCCAGAAACAGCAGTCGTTTATGGGATGTATCCGTTAAATAACCCTGACATTGGAAAACTAGCACCAATGAAACAGTCAACGTCAGCGGAAAAGCCACTCAACTGTGTGGCACAAAGAGTCTTAGAACATTTTACAAATGCACTCCGTGGGAATAAATTAACCGATCTAAGACATAAAAAAATAGATGAATGGGAGCTAACAGTGAAAGAGAACGGAGCAACTATTTCCGATATAGCTAGATTGGAAAAGTCGTTGAGATTTCCGATAACCGTTTTAACGATAACTGGCGAAGTATTATACGAATCGAAATACAATAAAAACGGAGCTCCAATCAAAATTATTGATCATAACAAGCACGCATGGACATCCGCGGTTACAATATTCCCGCGAGACAGAACAGTGAAGTATATCCCAGAAGAATTCATCAAGGATGGTATTCTCACTGAAGAAAGATTATTCGATGCTATTGCTAGTTTGTGTAAAAACGACCCTGTATCAGTATGGCTACTTCATAGTTTTGAAGATGAAGAATGTCAATTCAATCAATTTGTGAAACCTAACGGTGAATTATATCGTAGTGAAAGTCTACATAATAGGATGAAAAATCTAGCAATAAGTCTCAGTGAAAACGCTAGCGTTTTTAATGGAAAATCCGAAGATTACGAACAGTTACTTACAAATTGTTTTACAATTCCATCAGTTGCAGCTCATTTTGCAAGAAAGAAAAATAATTGGAAACCAACACGAAAAGAGTTTTTACAGGATGTTCAATCCAGCTGTTTGGAATATTATCATGGCGGTCTATGGAACGTTAAGTACAATCGTGAGAATATGATATCAGTTGATATCGTTGCCTGTTATCCAGGAAGTTTTCTAGGATATGGATTCGCTGGTGAGTATTTTAAACGGTTTGGACATCCCACACATGAAATGACTCGCGTTGCTATTAATGGACCACTGCCTGATTTTGATTTGACCGGTTTTGCTTGCGTAGTATCATTTGAATTCGCTGAAGGACTTCATCCGTGTTGTTATGTTTGGATTGGTAGACACATGGCTGAAAGGATGTGGTTACCAATAGTGTTATTGCGATATATGATTGATTGTAAAGTGTTAGTTTCGTTGATTGTCAGCGAAGCGATTATCTCATATCGAAAACAAACCAATGTCTGGTTACCAGAACCAGAATGTCTTGATAGTATAATCGATAAGTCTAGAAAACATATTGATGCTGACGAGGAGTACATTATTGAATGGTCAAAAAAGATATTTAATCAACGAAATAATGAAGCAAAGGATCTCGGCCGAAGAATAATCGGTAAATTTACACAGGGTGGAAAAAAATTTAACTTTAAAAAACAATCCTCACGATTGATTATAGATGATGCCGAATACGACTTCGTTATTAAAGATGCAGTAGAGAAAAATAGATACGCAAATTGTAAAACAGCCTTTTTGTCCAATAAAACAAAGTTAGGTAGAATTGTTACTTACAGTGATGGAGAAAGCTCTGCATATCTACATTTGAGAGCTTCTATGCTGGGTTATGCATCTATCAATTTATTTGCAATGATAAATAGATTTCCTAGTATAGCAGTCAGAGTTGCAATTGATTCAATGTATGTCGATAAAAAATATATCAAAGAGATAACTAAATTTACTAATAGCGAAGAGACTTGGGGAACATGGCGAATTAAACAAGAAATACAACGCGATTATTCTGAATCAGCAGACGTTGAGATTAAAAGCAGTTACCTGAAGAACGATAATCTATCAGTGAAAAATCTATGTCTAAAGCACCACCGATATCAGATCCAATTTGTAGATATAAAACAGTTTATTTAAACGGTTGTGGTGGATCTGGAAAGACAACACGTGCGATAGAATTATATCGAGAGAGAACGTCCATGATTGTACTCACACCAACCCATAGACTAGCGAGAGAGATCAAACAACGAAATGTTGAAGCTTGCACGTATCATAGTTTTTTTCGATACAAGGGCGATGCTTGGACTCCTGAGCGAATGGGTGAGAAATTTATTCCAGCGGTTATTATTTGGGATGAAGCATGTACTGTTTCAGAAGATGTATTAAAAATGTTTCTTGATTGGTTATTGCAAAAAAATACAAAAATTATATTGTGCGGCGATCATGGTCAACCACCACCATTTGTTGGTAGAAGTCCACATAATTGGTTAAAAGGATTTGTTGATTATTACGAAGAAATTGATACTGACTATAGAGCACTCGATGAGCAGTTACGTGAGTTTAAAAAACTAATTAGATTACAACCCGATAGAATTCAATGTGAAGTAGCGCGTGAAATAATTTCTGAAACACCTTTGAATGATTTTTGGGAAACATGGAAACCAAATGATTTTGTAGTAGCAAGTAGAAAGATAGTCAGAGACGCACTTCAGAAAAAGTTGTTTGAGCTACACAAGAAAAAATTCCCAACGTTTCCAGTACCGTTGTGTTATAGACCATTGGATACACGAAAGCAGAATATTGAAGTTGAAATTCCAGGCCAGACGGAGAAACAGATTCTAGTGTTAAATGATATTGTGCTAGTTGATATCAATACTGTAGAAGATGCATTATACGCTGATAAATCACCATGGACGCTTGGTTATGTAACAACAATACACTCGTCACAAGGATTGACCATCACGGATACAATTGTTTGGATAGTTGATAATCGCATTGAATGGTCAAATTTAGTCTATCTCGCAGTGTCCAGAGTACGACGAATAAATCAACTACGAAGGATTGTTTTCGATGATGATTTTAATGCAAACGATGATAACACTGATATTAGCATCATTAATAAAAAACTCTCTGGCTACAAACAGCAGGACAAAAAAAAACAACGAGAATTTGATATTGATGCTGAAGTAATAATCGCATTAAAAGAACAACAGAATAATCACTGCGCCAGTTGCAATTGTATAATGCACTGGCAGTATTCGGATAAAGACCCTCGACAATTCACCGTAGACAGAAAAAATAACAGTCTTGGTCATGTCAGAAACAATGTGATGTTGACCTGTCTTGAGTGTAATAGACGTAACGGAGCTAGTTAAGACCATGTGGCGGTAATTGAGTATCGTCCGGAATGACTTGTAGTTGTTCGCGTGTAAAACCACGCTGAGGTGCAGTTGAATCCAATCTGTAGATTGGAGGTCTACCAGTTGATCGCGTTATAGTTGAAATTTTATGCGTAGTAACACTCCATATAGGATCAGTAGCTCTTCTTTTACCGCCTTCAAGCTCTCCTGGTTCGTATAAATATCTCACAGTAACATCACCGAGAAGTGGCTGAGTGCTAACCCGCTGCGGTTGTTCGGGAATATATTCTTTTTTTATTGCAATATTTGGTTTCATATTAATAGTTCGAGTAATCTCGTTATTTAACGCTGCAACTACACTCGGTAACCTTTGGACCCATTCACGAGATCGTTTTTCTTGGATGAATTCTTTTGCATATTGATATCCAAATAACCGTTCTGCAAGAGTTCGATTAAATCGTTCTACAATTGCCTGATCACGATGTAACGCAGTATGTCCCCGTCGTATTGTAACACTATGAGTTTTCATTGTTGATAGAACAGCACCTTGAAACTCTTTGCCAGGATCAACTTGTAATAGATTTGGCCATCTTAGAGGACCTCGTCGATAAATCCTTTCAAATGCAGAAGCGACTTCAGAAGCTGACTTTGTTTTCAATGGTTCTGCTTGTTTAAATCGACTCGCAATATCAACTACAGTTAGCGCGTATTTGTAACCATGGTCATGTGGTAAAAACAATAAATCAGCCTGATGAACTTCATTGGGTACGGTAACATCAAAATGAGAATAATTAATTTGTTTAGGCGGTGGTAGATAAATTTGCCATATAGCTGTTTGGATAACCAATCTTTTGCAGTGGATTTTTTCACTTTTGCAGCGTTAGCGAGTTTACTGATTGCTGCTTTACCCCTCCAGTATCCTTTCGGAGAATAATAAATAGATTCCATACTATAAAAACACTGGTGTTTTCAATTACCAGCACCTAACACTAATTTGCCTTTCATAGCTGATTTGACCAACCATGAAGCCAATTTTTCTTTGAAGGATTTATCGGGAATAGCATTTAAGGCATGAATTAATTTTACATCCGCGATATGTCTTTGTTGCAAATTATTGCTTTTATATGCAACATCATGAGCATGACATGCCTTATCAATAGCATTTATCGGATACTCACCAGGCCGGGGCTGATTTTGATCATCAAGTCTGATATCTAATCTCGTTCCGGGACCACAGTAGCTATATCCTGGAAGGTGTTTTTCTCCGGGGTATTTTGCCCATGGGGTTCCGGGGAGTTTTCCAAGTTTTGCGGCAATATCACCTCCGAGTTGCTTTTTTTTAAAAATCTAAATTTTTTTGTACCACATGTTACACACTTACCAGTAAGCGCTAGTCTATTGTTTTTAGTTGTAATGGTTGTCTGATCGGTTGTATCAGTACGCTGTTTACACTTAACACAATATAGATCCATAATTTATATATAGCGTTATGAATATAATTGACTTTTCAGCGACTAAAAGAAGAGAACCGGTAAAACACCACGCAGCGCTTCCGAATTCTGTCCGTGCCATTATAATCGGACCATCTGGATCAGGCAAAACACAATTACTGCTTAATTTGATAATGCGATTTATGAAGTGGGATAGATTATATTTAGTTGCCCCATCCGTAGATGATCAACGGTGCTATGAAGTGCTAAAAGATTATAATGAAAAAGCATCAGAAATTAAAGGTGAAAGTGTAATCGACTTTATTACTGATATTGATGATGCACCATCAG
>JAEAOA010000765.1:2500-23567 GCA_016746295.1 Potamilus streckersoni
TTTCTAACAGATGATTTCATAATAAATTATTATCTACTGACACACCTACAAGCTTTTCATGTTTGATATTTTCTAACAGATGATTTCATAATAAATTATTATCTACTGACACACCTAGAAGCTTTTCATGTTTGATATTTTCTAACAGATGATTTCATAATAAATTATTATCTACTGACACACCTAGAAGCTTTTCATGTTTGATATTTTCTAACAGATGATTTCATAATAAATTATTATCTACTGACACACCTACAAGCTTTTCATGTTTGATATTTTCTAACAGATGATTTCATAATAAATTATTATCTACTGACACACCTAGAAGCTTTTCATGTTTGATATTTTCTAACAGATGATTTCATAATAAATTATTATCTACTGACACACCTAGAAGCTTTTCATGTTTGATATTTTCTAACAGATGATTTCATAATAAATTATTATCTACTGACACACCTACAAGCTTTTCATGTTTGATATTTTCTAACAGATGATTTCATAATAAATTATTATCTACTGACACACCTAGAAGCTTTTCATGTTTGATATTTTCTAACAGATGATTTCATAATAAATTATTATCTACTGACACACCTACAAGCTTTTCATGTTTGATATTTTCTAACAGATGATTTCATAATAAATTATTATCTACTGACACACCTACAAGCTTTTCATGTTTGATATTTTCTAACAGATGATTTCATAATAAATTATTATCTACTGACACACCTAGAAGCTTTTCATGTTTGATATTTTCTAACAGATGATTTCATAATAAATTATTATCTACTGACACACCTACAAGCTTTTCATGTTTGATATTTTCTAACAGATGATTTCATAATAAATTATTATCTACTGACACACCTACAAGCTTTTCATGTTTGATATTTTCTAACAGATGATTTCATAATAAATTATTATCTACTGACACACCTAGAAGCTTTTCATGTTTGATATTTTCTAACAGATGATTTCATAATAAATTATTATCTACTGACACACCTAGAAGCTTTTCATGTTTGATATTTTCTAACAGATGATTTCATAATAAATTATTATCTACTGACACACCTAGAAGCTTTTCATGTTTGATATTTTCTAACAGATGATTTCATAATAAATTATTATCTACTGACACACCTAGAAGCTTTTCATGTTTGATATTTTCTAACAGATGATTTCATAATAAATTATTATCTACTGACACACCTAGAAGCTTTTCATGTTTGATATTTTCTAACAGATGATTTCATAATAAATTATTATCTACTGACACACCTACAAGCTTTTCATGTTTGATATTTTCTAACAGATGATTTCATAATAAATTATTATCTACTGACACACCTAGAAGCTTTTCATGTTTGATATTTTCTAACAGATGATTTCATAATAAATTATTATCTACTGACACACCTAGAAGCTTTTCATGTTTGATATTTTCTAACAGATGATTTCATAATAAATTATTATCTACTGACACACCTAGAAGCTTTTCATGTTTGATATTTTCTAACAGTTGATTTCATAATAAATTATTATCTACTGACATACCTACAAGCTTTTCATGTTTGATATTTTCAACCAGATGATTTCATAATATATTATTATCTACTGACAAACCTAGACAGCTTTTCTAGTTTGATACTTTCTAAAAGATGATTTCAAATAAATTATTATCTACTGACACACCTAGAAGCTTTTCATGTTTGATATTTTCTAACAGATGATTTCCATAATAAATTATTATCTACTGAACAACCTACAAGCTTTCCATGTTTGATATTTTCTAACCAGATGATTTCATAATAAATTATATCTACTGACACACCTACAAGCTTTTCATGTTTGATATTTTCTAACAGATGATTTCATAATAAATTATTATCTACTGCCACACCTAGAAGCTTTTCCTGTTTTGCATATTTTCAAACATATGATTTCATAATAAATTATTATCTACTGACACACCTACAAGCTTTTCATGTTTGATAGGTGTGTCAGTAGATAATAATTTGATATTTTCTAACAGATGATTTCATAATAAATTATTATCTACTGACACACCTACACGCTTTTCATGTTTGATATTTTCTAACAGATGATTCTAAAAATTATTATCTACTGACACACCTACAAGTTTTCATGTTTGATATCTTCTAACAGATGATTTCATAATAAATTATTATCTACTGACACACCTAGAAACGTTTCATGTTTGACTACTTTCTAACAGATGATTTCATAAAAAAATTATTATCTACTGACACACCTACAAGCTTTTCATGTTTGATATTTTCTACACAGATGATTTCATAATAAATTATTATCTACTGACACACCTACAAGCTTTTCATGTTTGACTATTTTTCTAACAGATGATTTTCATAATATATTATCTACTGACACACCTACAAGCTTTTCATGTTTGATATTTCTCTAAACAGATGATTTCATAATAAATTATTATCTACTGACCCACCTACAAAGCTTTTCAAGTTTGATATCTTTCTAACAGATGATTTCCTCAACATTTACTTATCTACTGACACACCTACAAGCTTTTCATATTTGATATTTTCTAACAGATGATTTCATAATAAATTATTATCTACTGACACACATAGAAGCTTTTCATGTTTGATATTTTCTAACAGATGATTTCATAATAAATTATTATCTACTGACACACCTAGAAGCTTTTCATGTTTGATATTTTCTAACAGATGATTTCATAATAAATTATTATCTACTGACACACCTACAAGCTTTTAATGTTTGATATTTTCTAACAGATGATTTCATAATAAATTATTATCTACTGACACACCTACAAGCTTTTCATGTTTGATATTTTCTAACAGATGATTTCATAATAAATTATTATCTACTGACACAACCACAAGCTTTTCATGTTTGATATTTTCTAACAGATGATTTCATAATAAATTATTATCTACTGACACACCTAGAAGCTTTTCATGTTTGATATTTTCTAACAGATGATTTCATAATAAATTATTATCTACTGACACACCTAGAAGCTTTTCATGTTTGATATTTTCTAACAGATGATTTCATAATAAATTATTATCTACTGACACACCTACACGCTTTTCATGTTTGATATTTTCTAACAGATGATTTCATAATAAATTATTATCTACTGACACACCTAGAAGCTTTTCATGTTTGATATTTTCTAACAGATGATTTCATAATAAATTATTATCTACTGACACACCTACAAGCTTTTCATGTTTGATATTTTCTAACAGATGATTTCATAATAATTATTATCTACTGACACACCTAGAAGCTTTTCATGTTTGATATTTTCTAACAGATGATTTCATAATAATTATTATCTACTGACACACCTAGAAGCTTTTCATGTTTGATATTTTCTAACAGATGATTTCATAATAATTATTATCTACTGACACACCTACAAGCTTTTCATGTTTGATATTTTCTAACAGATGATTTCATAATAAATTATTATCTACTGACACACCTAGAAGCTTTTCATGTTTGATATTTTCTAACAGATGATTTCATAATAAATTATTATCTAATGACACACCTACAAGCTTTTCATGTTTGATATTTTCTAACAGATGATTTCATAATAAATTATTATCTACTGACACACCTAGCAAGCTTTCATGTTGATCATTTTCTCAACAGATGATTTCATAATAAATTATTATCACTGACACACCTAGAAGCTTTTCATGTTTGATATTTCTAACAGATGATTTCATAAAAATATATTATCTACTGGACACACTACAAGCTTTCTTGTTTGATATTTTCTAACAGATGATTTCATAATAAATTATTATCTACTGACACACCTAGAAGCTTTTCATGTTTGATATTTTCTAACAGATGATTCATAATAAATTATTATCTACTGACACACCTACAAGCTTTTCATGTTTGATATTTTCTAACAGATGATTTCATAAAAAATTATTATCTACTGAAACACCTACAAGCTTTTCATGTTTGATATTTTCTAACAGATGATTTCATAATAAATTATTATCTACTGACACACCTAGAAGCTTTTCATGTTTGATATTTTCTAACAGATGATTTCATAATAAATTATTATCTACTGACACACCTACAAGCTTTTCATGTTTGATATTTTCTAACAGATGATTTCATAATAAATTATTATCTACTGACACACCTACAAGCTTTCATGTTTGATATTTTCTAACAGATGATTTCATAATAAATTATTATCTACTGACACACCTACAAGCTTTTCATGTTTGATATTTTCTAACAGATGATTTCATAATAAATTATTATCTACTGACACACCTACAAGCTTTTCATGTTTGATATTTTCTAACAGATGATTTCATAATAAATTATTATCTACTGACACACCTAGAAGCTTTTCATGTTTGATATTTTCTAACAGATGATTTCATAATAAATTATTATCTACTGACACACCTGGAGCTTTTCATGTTTGATATTTTCTAACAGATGATTTCATAATAAATTATTATCTACTGACACACCTAGAAGCTTTCATGTTTGATATTTTCTAACAGATGATTTCATAATAAATTATTATCTACTGACACACCTACAAGCTTTTCATGTTTGATATTTTCTAACAGATGATTTTTATAATAAATTATTATCTACTGACACACCTAGAAGCTTTTCATGTTTGATATTTTCTAACAGATGATTTCATAATTATTATCTACTGACACACCTAGAAGCTTTTCATGTTTGATATTTTCTAACAGATGATTTCATAATAAATTATTATCTACTGACACACCTACAAGCTTTTCATGCTTGATACTTTCTAACAGATGATTTCATAATAAATTATTATCTACTGACACACCTACACGCTTTTCATGTTTGATATTTTCTAACAGATGATTTCATAATAAATTATTATCTACTGAAACACCTAGAAGCTTTCATTTTTGATATTTTCTAACAGATGATTTCATAATAAATTATTATCTACTGACACACCTACAAGCTTTTCATGTTTGATATTTTCTAACAGATGATTTCATAATAAATTATTATCTACTGACACACCTAGAAGCTTTTCATGTTTGATATTTTCTAACAGATGATTTCATAATAAATTATTATCTACTGACACACCTAGAAGTTTTCATGTTTGATATTTTCTAACAGATGATTTCATAATAAATTATTATCTACTGACACACCTAGAAGCTTTTCATGTTTGATATTTTCTAACAGATGATTTCATAATAAATTATTATCTACTGACACACCTACAAGCGTTTCATGTTTGATATTTTCTAACAGATGATTTCATAATAAATTATTATCTACTGACACACCTAGAAGCTTTTCATGTTTGATATTTTCTAACAGATGATTTCATAATAAATTATTATCTACTGACACACCTAGAAGCTTTTCATGTTTGATATTTTCTAACAGATGATTTCATAATAAATTATTATCTACTGACACACCTAGAAGCTTTTCATGTTTGATATTTTCTAACAGATGATTTCATAATAAATTATTATCTACTGACACACCTAGAAGCTTTTCATGTTTGATATTTTCTAACAGATGATTTCATAATAAATTATTATCTACTGACACAAAAGCTTTTCATGTTTGATATTTTCTAACAGATGATTTCATAATAAATTATTATCTACTGACACACCTAGCAAGCTTTTCATGTTGATATTTTCTAACAGATGATTCATAATAAATTATTATCTACTTACACACCTATAAGCTTTTCATGTTTTATATTTTCTAAATTATTATTTAATAATAATTATTATCTACTGACACACCTACAAGCTTTTCATGTTTGATATTTTCTAACAGATGATTTCATAATAAATTATTATCTACTGACACACCTAGAAGCTTTTCATGTTTGATATTTTCTAACAGATGATTTCATAATAAATTATTATCTACTGACACACCTAGAAGCTTTTCATGTTTGATATTTTCTAACAGATGATTTCATAATAAATTATTATCTACTGACACACCTAGAAGCTTTTCATGTTTGATATTTTCTAACAGATGTTTTTATAATAAATTATTATCTACTGACACACCTACAAGCTTTTCATGTTTGATATTTTCTAACAGATGATTTTTATAATAAATTATTATCTACTGACACACCTAGAAGCTTTTCATGTTTGATATTTTCTAACAGATGATTTCATAATAAATTATTATCTACTGACACACCTACAAGCTTTTCATGTTTGATATTTTCTAACAGATGATTTCATAATAATTATTATCTACTGACACACCTAGAAGCTTTTCATGTTTGATATTTTCTAACAGATGATTTCATAATAAATTATTATCTACTGACACACCTAGAAGCTTTTCATGTTTGATATTTTCTAACAGATGATTTCATAATAAATTATTATCTACTGACACACCTAGAAGCTTTTCATGTTTGATATTTTCTAACAGATGATTTCATAATAATTATTATCTACTGACACACCTAGAAGCTTTTCATGTTTGATATTTTCTAACAGATGATTTCATAATAAATTATTATCTACTGACACACCTAGAAGCTTTTCATGTTTGATATTTTCTAAGATGATTTCATAATAAATTATTATCTACTGACACACCTAGAAGCTTTTCATGTTTGATATTTTCTAACAGATGATTTCATAATAAATTATTATCTACTGACACACCTAGAAGCTTTTCATGTTTGATATTTTCTAACAGATGATTTTTATAATAAATTATTATCTACTGACACACCTAGAAGCTTTTCATGTTTGATATTTTCTAACAGATGATTTCATAATAAATTATTATCTACTGACACACCTAGAAGCTTTTCATGTTTGATATTTTTTAAACAGATGATTTCATAATAAATTATTATCTACTGACACACCTACAAGCTTTTCATGTTTGATATTTTCTAACAGATGATTTCATAATAAATTATTATCTACTGACACACCTTATTTTCTAACAGATGATTTCATAATAAATTATTATCTACTGACACACCTAGAAGCTTTTTCATGTTTGATATTTTCTAACAGATGATTTCATAATAAATTATTATCTACTGACACACCTAGAAGCTTTTCATGTTGATATTTTCTAACAGATGATTTCATAATAAATTATTATCTACTGACACACCTACAAGCTTTTCATGTTTGATATTTTCTAACAGATGATTTCATAATTTATTATCTACGGACACACCTACAAGCTTTCAGGTTTGATATTTTCTAACAGATGATTTCCATATAATTATTATCTACTGACACACCTAGAAGCTTTTCATGTTTGATATTTTCTAACAGATGATTTCATAATAAATTATTTTCTACTGACACACCTAGAAGCTTTTCATGTTTGATATTTTCTAACAGATGATTTCATAATAAATTATTATCTACTGACACACCTACAAGCTTTTCATGTTGATATTTTCTAACAGATGATTTCATAATAAATTATTATCTACTGACACACCTAGAAGCTTTACATGTTTGATATTTTCTAACAGATGATTTCATAATAAATTATTATCTACTGACACACCTACAGCTTTTCATGTTTGATATTTTCTAACAGATGATTTCATAATAAATTATTATCTACTGACACACCTAGAAGCTTTTCATGTTTGATATTTTCTAACAGATGATTTCATAATAAATTATTATCTACTGACACACCTGCAAGCTTTTCATGTTTGATATTTTCTAACAGATGATTTCATAATAAATTATTATCTACTGACACACCTAGAAGCTTTTCATGTTTGATATTTTCTAACAGATGATTTCATAATAAATTATTATCTACTGACACACCTAGAAGCTTTTCATGTTTGATATTTTCTAACAGATGATTTCATAATAAATTATTATCTACTGACACACCTAGAAGCTTTTCATGTTTGATATTTTCTAACAGATGATTTCATAATAAATTATTATCTAATGACACACCTAGAAGCTTTTCATGTTTGATATTTTCTAACAGATGATTTCATAATAAATTATTATCTACTGACACACCTAGAAGCTTTTCATGTTTGATATTTTCTAACAGATGATTTCATAATAAATTATTATCTACTGACACACCTAGAAGCTTTTCATGTTTGATATTTTCTAACAGATGATTTCATAATAAATTATTATCTACTGACACACCTACAAGCTTTTCATGTTGATATTTTCTAACAGATGATTTCATAATAAATTATTATCTACTGACACACCTACAAGCTTTTCATGTTTGATATTTTCTAACAGATGATTTCATAATAAGTTATTATCTACTGACTCACCTAGAAGCTTTTCATGTTTGATATTTTCTAACATATGATTTCATAATAAATTATTATCTACTGACACACCTACAAGCTTTTCATGTTTGATATTTTCTAACAGATGATTTCATAATAAATTATTATCTACTGACACACCTACAAGCTTTTCATGTTTGATATTTTCTAACAGATGATTTCATAATAAATTATTATCTACTGACACACCTAGAAGCTTTTCATGTTTGATATTTTCTAACAGATGATTTCATAATAAATTATTATCTACTGACACACCTACAAGCTTTTCATGTTTGATATTTTCTAACAGATGATTTCATAATAAATTATTATCTACTGACACACCTGCAAGCTTTTCATGTTTGATATTTTCTAACAGATGATTTCATAATAAATTATTATCTACTGACACACCTAGAAGCTTTTCATGTTTGATATTTTCTAACAGATGATTTCATAATAAATTATTATCTACTGACACACCTAGAAGCTTTTCATGTTTGATATTTTCTAACAGATGATTTCATAAAAAATTATTATCTACTGACACACCTACAAGCTTTTCATGTTTGATATTTTCTAACAGATGATTTCATAATTATTATCTACTGACACACCTAGAAGCTTTTCATGCTTGATACTTTCTAACAGATGATTTCATAATAAATTATTATCTACTGACACACCTAGAAGCTTTTCATGTTTGATATTTTCTAACAGATGATTTCATAATAAATTATTATCTACTGACACACCTAGAAGCTTTTCATGTTTGATATTTTCTAACAGATGATTTCATAATAAATTATTATCTACTGACACACCTGCAAGCTTTTCATGTTTGATATTTTCTAACAGATGATTTCATAATAAATTATTATCTACTGACACACCTACAAGCTTTTCATGTTTGATATTTTCTAACAGATGATTTCATAATAAATTTTTATCTACTGACACAACCACAAGCTTTTCATGTTTGATATTTTCTAACAGATGATTTCATAATAAATTATTATCTACTGACACACCTACAAGCTTTTCATGTTTGATATTTTCTAACAGATGATTTCATAAAAAATTATTATCTACTGACACACCTAGAAGCTTTTCATGTTTGATATTTTCTAACAGATGATTTCAAAATAAATAATTATCTACTGACACACCTACAAGCTTTTCATGTTTGATATTTTCTAACAGATGATTTCATAATAAATTATTATCTACTGACACACCTACAAGCTTTTCATGTTTGATATTTTCTAACAGATGATTTCATAATAAATTATTATCTACTGACACACCTACAAGCTTTTCATGATTGATATTTTCTAACAGATGATTTCATAATAAATTATTATCTACTGACACACCTAGAAGCTTTTCATGTTTGATATTTTCTAACAGATGATTTCATAATAAATTATTATCTACTGACACACCTACAAGCTTTTCATGTTTGATATTTTCTAAGATGATTTCATAATAAATTATTATCTACTGACACACCTACAAGCTTTTCATGTTTGATATTTTCTATCAGATGATTTCATAATAAATTATTATCTACTGACACACCTAGAAGCTTTTCATGTTTGATATTTTCTAACAGATGATTTCATAATAAATTATTATCTACTGACACACCTACAAGCTTTTCATGTTTGATTATTTCTACCAGATGATTTACCAGATGATTTCATAATAATTATTATCTACTGACACACCTAGAAGCTTTTCAAGTTTGATATTTTCTAACAGATGATTTCATAATAAATTATTATCTACTGACACACCTAGAAGCTTTTCATGTATTGATATTTCTAACAGATGATTTGATAATAAATTATATCTACTGACACACCTAGAAGCTTTTCATGTTTGATATTTTTCTAACAGATGATTCATAATAAATTATTATCTACTGACACACCTAGAAGCTTTTCATGTTTGATATTTTCTAACAGATGATTTCATAATAAATTATTATCTACTGCCACACCTACAACCTTTTCATGTTGATATTTTCTAACAGACGATTTCATAATAAATTATTATCTACTGACACACCTAAGAAGCTTTTTCCTTGTATTGATATTTTCTAACAGATGATTTCATAATAAATTATTATCTACTGACACACCTAGAAGCTTTTCATGTTTGATATTTTCTAACAGATGATTTCATAATAAATTATTATCTACTGACACACCTAGAAGCTTTTCATGTTTGATATTTTCTAACAGATGATTTCATAATAAATTATTATCTACTGACACACCTAGAAGCTTTTCATGTTTGATATTTTCTAACAGATGATTTCATAATAAATTATTATCTACTGACACACCTAGAAGCTTTTCATGTTTGATATTTTCTAACAGATGATTTCATAATAAATTATTATCTACTGACACACCTAGAAGCTTTTCATGTTTGATATTTTCTAACAGATGATTTCATAATAAATTATTATCTACTGACACACCTAGAAGCTTTTCATGTTTGATATTTTCTAACAGATGATTTCATAATAAATTATTATCTACTGACACACCTAGAAGCTTTTCATGTTTGATATTTTCTAACAGATGATTTCATAATAAATTATTATCTACTGACACACCTAGAAGCTTTTCATGTTTGATATTTTCTAACAGATGATTTCATAATAAATTATTATCTACTGACACACCTAGAAGCTTTTCATGTTTGATATTTTCTAACAGATGATTTCATAATAAATTATTATCTACTGACACACCTAGAAGCTTTTCATGTTTGATATTTTCTAACAGATGATTTCATAATAAATTATTATCTACTGACACACCTAGAAGCTTTTCATGTTTGATATTTTCTAACAGATGATTTCATAATAAATTATTATCTACTGACACACCTAGAAGCTTTTCATGTTTGATATTTTCTAACAGATGATTTCATAATAAATTATTATCTACTGACACACCTACAAGCTTTTCATGTTTGATATTTTCTAACAGATGATTTCATAATAAATTATTATCTACTGACACACCTAGAAGCTTTTCATGTTTGATATTTTCTAACAGATGATTTCATAATAAATTATTATCTACTGACACACCTAGAAGCTTTTCATGTTTGATATTTTCTAACAGATGATTTCATAATAAATTATTATCTACTGACACACCTAGAAGCTTTTCATGTTTGATATTTTCTAACAGATGATTTCATAATAAATTATTATCTACTGACACACCTAGAAGCTTTTCATGTTTGATATTTTCTAACAGATGATTTCATAATAAATTATTATCTACTGACACACCTAGAAGCTTTTCATGTTTGATATTTTCTAACAGATGATTTCATAATAAATTATTATCTACTGACACACCTAGAAGCTTTTCATGTTTGATATTTTCTAACAGATGATTTCATAATAAATTATTATCTACTGACACACCTAGAAGCTTTTCATGTTTGATATTTTCTAACAGATGATTTCATAATAAATTATTATCTACTGACACACCTAGAAGCTTTTCATGTTTGATATTTTCTAACAGATGATTTCATAATAAATTATTATCTACTGACACACCTAGAAGCTTTTCATGTTTGATATTTTCTAACAGATGATTTCATAATAAATTATTATCTACTGACACACCTAGAAGCTTTTCATGTTTGATATTTTCTAACAGATGATTTCATAATAAATTATTATCTACTGACACACCTAGAAGCTTTTCATGTTTGATATTTTCTAACAGATGATTTCATAATAAATTATTATCTACTGACACACCTAGAAGCTTTTCATGTTTGATATTTTCTAACAGATGATTTCATAATAAATTATTATCTACTGACACACCTAGAAGCTTTTCATGTTTGATATTTTCTAACAGATGATTTCATAATAAATTATTATCTACTGACACACCTAGAAGCTTTTCATGTTTGATATTTTCTAACAGATGATTTCATAATAAATTATTATCTACTGACACACCTAGAAGCTTTTCATGTTTGATATTTTCTAACAGATGATTTCATAATAAATTATTATCTACTGACACACCTAGAAGCTTTTCATGTTTGATATTTTCTAACAGATGATTTCATAATAAATTATTATCTACTGACACACCTAGAAGCTTTTCATGTTTGATATTTTCTAACAGATGATTTCATAATAAATTATTATCTACTGACACACCTAGAAGCTTTTCATGTTTGATATTTTCTAACAGATGATTTCATAATAAATTATTATCTACTGACACACCTACAAGCTTTTCATGTTTGATATTTTCTAACAGATGATTTCATAATAAATTATTATCTACTGACACACCTAGAAGCTTTTCATGTTTGATATTTTCTAACAGATGATTTCATAATAAATTATTATCTACTGACACACCTAGAAGCTTTTCATGTTTGATATTTTCTAACAGATGATTTCATAATAAATTATTATCTACTGACACACCTAGAAGCTTTTCATGTTTGATATTTTCTAACAGATGATTTCATAATAAATTATTATCTACTGACACACCTAGAAGCTTTTCATGTTTGATATTTTCTAACAGATGATTTCATAATAAATTATTATCTACTGACACACCTAGAAGCTTTTCATGTTTGATATTTTCTAACAGATGATTTCATAATAAATTATTATCTACTGACACACCTAGAAGCTTTTCATGTTTGATATTTTCTAACAGATGATTTCATAATAAATTATTATCTACTGACACACCTAGAAGCTTTTCATGTTTGATATTTTCTAACAGATGATTTCATAATAAATTATTATCTACTGACACACCTACAAGCTTTTCATGTTTGATATTTTCTAACAGATGATTTCATAATAAATTATTATCTACTGACACACTAGAACGCTTTTCATGTTGATATTTTCTAACAGATGATTCATAATAAATTATTATCTACTGACACACCTAGAAGCTTTTCATGTTTGATATTTTCTAACAGATGATTTTCATAAATAAATTATTATCTACTGACACAACTACAAAGCTTTTCATGTTTGATATTTTCTAACAGATGATTTATTAATAAATTATTATCTACTGACACACCTAGCAGCTTTTCATGTTTGATATTTTCTAACAGATGATTTCATAATAAATTATTATCTACTGACACACCTAGAAGCTTTTCATGTTTGATATTTTCTAACAGATGATTTCATAATAAATTATTATCTACTGACACACCTAGAAGCTTTTCATGTTTGATATTTTCTAACAGATGATTTCATAATAAATTATTATCTACTGACACACCTAGAAGCTTTTCATGTTTGATATTTTCTAACAGATGATTTCATAATAAATTATTATCTACTGACACACCTACAAGCTTTTCATGTTTGATATTTTCTAACAGATGATTTCATAATAAATTATTATCTACTGACACACCTACAAGCTTTTCATGTTTGATATTTTCTAACAGATGATTTCATAATAAATTATTATCTACTGACACACCTAGAAGCTTTTCATGTTTGATATTTTCTAACAGATGATTTCATAATAAATTATTATCTACTGACACACCTAGAAGCTTTTCATGTTTGATATTTTCTAACAGATGATTTCATAATAAATTAATTATCTACTGACACACCTAGAAGCTTTTCATGTTTGATATTTTCTAACAGATGATTTCATAATAAATTATTATCTACTGACACACCTCCATGCTTTTCAAGATTGATATTTTCTAACAGATGTTTACATAATAAATTATTATCTACTGACACACCTACAAGCTTTTCATGTTTGATATTTTCTAACAGATGATTTCATAATAAATTATTATCTACTGACACACCTACAAGCTTTTCATGTTTGATATTTTCTAACAGATGATTTCATAATAAATTATTATCTACTGACACACCTAGAAGCTTTTCATGTTTGATATTTTCTAACAGATGATTTCATAATAAATTATTATCTACTGACACACCTAGAAGCTTTTCATGTTTGATATTTTCTAACAGATGATTTCATAATAAATTATTATCTACTGACACACCTAGAAGCTTTTCATGTTTGATATTTTCTAACAGATGATTTCATAATAAATTATTATCTACTGACACACCTACAAGCTTTTCATGTTTGATATTTTCTAACAGATGATTTCATAATAAATTATTATCTACTGACACACCTAGAAGCTTTTCATGTTTGATATTTTCTAACAGATGATTTCATAATAAATTATTATCTACTGACACACCTAGAAGCTTTTCATGTTTGATATTTTCTAACAGATGATTTCATAATAAATTATTATCTACTGACACACCTAGAAGCTTTTCATGTTTGATATTTTCTAACAGATGATTTCATAATAAATTATTATCTACTGACACACCTAGAAGCTTTTCATGTTTGATATTTTCTAACAGATGATTTCATAATAAATTATTATCTACTGACACACCTAGAAGCTTTTCATGTTTGATATTTTCTAACAGATGATTTCATAATAAATTATTATCTACTGACACACCTAGAAGCTTTTCATGTTTGATATTTTCTAACAGATGATTTCATAATAAATTATTATCTACTGACACACCTAGAAGCTTTTCATGTTTGATATTTTCTAACAGATGATTTCATAATAAATTATTATCTACTGACACACCTAGAAGCTTTTCATGTTTGATATTTTCTAACAGATGATTTCATAATAAATTATTATCTACTGACACACCTAGAAGCTTTTCATGTTTGATATTTTCTAACAGATGATTTCATAATAAATTATTATCTACTGACACACCTAGAAGCTTTTCATGTTTGATATTTTCTAACAGATGATTTCATAATAAATTATTATCTACTGACACACCTAGAAGCTTTTCATGTTTGATATTTTCTAACAGATGATTTCATAATAAATTATTATCTACTGACACACCTACAAGCTTTTCATGTTTGATATTTTCTAACAGATGATTTCATAATAAATTATTATCTACTGACACACCTACAAGCTTTTCATGTTTGATATTTTCTAACAGATGATTTCATAATAAATTATTATCTACTGACACACCTAGAAGCTTTTCATGTTTGATATTTTCTAACAGATGATTTCATAATAAATTATTATCTACTGACACACCTAGAAGCTTTTCATGTTTGATATTTTCTAACAGATGATTTCATAATAAATTATTATCTACTGACACACCTAGAAGCTTTTCATGTTTGATATTTTCTAACAGATGATTTCATAATAAATTATTATCTACTGACACACCTAGAAGCTTTTCATGTTTGATATTTTCTAACAGATGATTTCATAATAAATTATTATCTACTGACACACCTAGAAGCTTTTCATGTTTGATATTTTCTAACAGATGATTTCATAATAAATTATTATCTACTGACACACCTACAAGCTTTTCATGTTTGATATTTTCTAACAGATGATTTCATAATAAATTATTATCTACTGACACACCTAGAAGCTTTTCATGTTTGATATTTTCTAACAGATGATTTCATAATAAATTATTATCTACTGACACACCTAGAAGCTTTTCATGTTTGATATTTTCTAACAGATGATTTCATAATAAATTATTATCTACTGACACACCTACAAGCTTTTCATGTTTGATATTTTCTAACAGATGATTTCATAATAAATTATTATCTACTGACACACCTAGAAGCTTTTCATGTTTGATATTTTCTAACAGATGATTTCATAATAAATTATTATCTACTGACACACCTAGAAGCTTTTCATGTTTGATATTTTCTAACAGATGATTTCATAATAAATTATTATCTACTGACACACCTAGAAGCTTTTCATGTTTGATATTTTCTAACAGATGATTTCATAATAAATTATTATCTACTGACACACCTAGAAGCTTTTCATGTTTGATATTTTCTAACAGATGATTTCATAATAAATTATTATCTACTGACACACCTAGAAGCTTTTCATGTTTGATATTTTCTAACAGATGATTTCATAATAAATTATTATCTACTGACACACCTAGAAGCTTTTCATGTTTGATATTTTCTAACAGATGATTTCATAATAAATTATTATCTACTGACACACCTAGAAGCTTTTCATGTTTGATATTTTCTAACAGATGATTTCATAATAAATTATTATCTACTGACACACCTAGAAGCTTTTCATGTTTGATATTTTCTAACAGATGATTTCATAATAAATTATTATCTACTGACACACCTAGAAGCTTTTCATGTTTGATATTTTCTAACAGATGATTTCATAATAAATTATTATCTACTGACACACCTAGAAGCTTTTCATGTTTGATATTTTCTAACAGATGATTTCATAATAAATTATTATCTACTGACACACCTAGAAGCTTTTCATGTTTGATATTTTCTAACAGATGATTTCATAATAAATTATTATCTACTGACACACCTAGAAGCTTTTCATGTTTGATATTTTCTAACAGATGATTTCATAATAAATTATTATCTACTGACACACCTACAAGCTTTTCATGTTTGATATTTTCTAACAGATGATTTCATAATAAATTATTATCTACTGACACACCTAGAAGCTTTTCATGTTTGATATTTTCTAACAGATGATTTCATAATAAATTATTATCTACTGACACACCTAGAAGCTTTTCATGTTTGATATTTTCTAACAGATGATTTCATAATAAATTATTATCTACTGACACACCTACAAGCTTTTCATGTTTGATATTTTCTAACAGATGATTTCATAATAAATTATTATCTACTGACACACCTAGAAGCTTTTCATGTTTGATATTTTCTAACAGATGATTTCATAATAAATTATTATCTACTGACACACCTAGAAGCTTTCATGTTTGATATTTTCTAACAGATGATTTCATAATAAATTATTATCTACTGACACACCTACAAGCTTTTCATGTTTGATATTTTCTAACAGATGATTTCATAATAAATTATTTTCTACTGACACACCTAGAAGCATTTCATGTTTGATATTTTCTAACAGATGATTTCATAATAAATTAATTATCTACTGACACACCTACAAGCTTTTCATGTTTGATATTTTCTAACAGATGATTTCATAATAAATTATTATCTACTGACACACCTAGAAGCTTTTCATGTTTGATATTTTCTAACAGATGATTTCATAATAAATTATTATCTACTGAAACATGAAAAGCTTTTCATGTTTGATATTTTCTAACAGATGATTTCATAACAATTATTATCTACTGACACCCTACCAGTTGTTTCATGTTTCGATACTTTTCTAACAATGATTTCATATAATTATTTTCTACTGACACACCTACAAGCTTTTCATTTTGTTATTTTCTAACAGTTGATTTCATAAAAAATTTATTATCTACTGACACACCTACAAGCTTTTCATGTTTGATATTTTCTAACAGATGATTTCATAATAAATATTATATTATTAATGAGCTAATAGCTTTTCATGTTTGATATTTTCTAACAGTTGATTTCATAATAAATTATTATCTACTGACACACCTAGAAGCTTTTCATGTTTGTTATTTTCCTAACAGATGATTTCATAATAAAATTATTATCTACTGACACACCAAAGCTTTTCATTTGAATTTTTTCTAAAAGAGATTTATAAAAATTATTATTACTGAAACCCAAAGCTTTTATGTTTTATATTTTCTAACAGATGTTTTTTATAAAATTTACTACTGACACACTAAAAGCTTTCCCCTGTTTGAATTTTTTAACAATGTTTATAAAAAATATTATCACTGACACACCCAAAAACTTTTTATGTTTGATATTTTTAAAGATATTTTATAATAAATTATTATCTACTGACCACCAAAGCTTTTTTGTTTTAAATTTTTTTAAAAGAATTTCTAAAAAATTATCTCTGAACACCTACAAGCTTTTTTTTGGAATTTTAAAAGATGTTTTTAAAAAATTATTATCTATGACCAAACCCAAAACTTTCATTTTGAATTTTTTTTAACAGATGTTTCAAAAAAATTATTTCTACTGACACCCTAGAAATTTCATTTTTGATAAATTTTCTAAAGTGTTTCAAAATAAAATTTTTCACGACACAAACTTTTCATGTTTGATATTTCTAACAATATTTTCAATAAATTATTATCTACTGCACACCAAATTTTCCTGTTGATATTTTAAAGTGATTTATAAAAATTTTTTTATCTCTACACACCACAAGCTTTTCATGTTGTATTTCAAAATGATTTCTAATAAATATTATCTACGACAAAAACCCAAAGCTTTTCATGTTTGATATTTTTTTTAAAGATGTTTCATATAAATTATTTTTACTGAACACAAAGTTTCATTTTTGGATATTTTTTAACAAAGATTTCATAAAAAATTTTTTTCTACTGACACACCTACAAGTTTTTAGTTTGATATTTTCTAAAATGATTTCAAAAAATTTTTTTACTGACACACCTAAAGCTTTTTAGTTTTAATTTTCAACGTGATTTCATAAAAAATTATTACTATGACACACCTAAAGTTTTTATGTTTTATATTTTTTAACGATGATTTCATAAAAATTATTACTACACCACCAAAGCTTTTTTAGTTTGATATTTCTACAGATGATTTTTAAAAATTTTATCACTGACACACTACAAGCTTTTCATGTTTGTATTTTTAACAGATGTTTTATAATTATTACTACTGACCACCTAAAATTTTATGTTTGTTTTTTAACGATGATTTCAAAAAATTATAAACTCGACACAAAACCACAAGCTTTTCATGTTTGGGTATTTTCTAACAGATATTTTTATAAAAAAATATTTTCTATGACACACCAAATTTTTATGTTTGATATTTCAAGAGTTTTTAAAATTTTTATTATGACCCAAACCAAACTTTTCAGTTGATATTTTCTAACAAAGATTTCATAATAAATTATTTTCTACTGACACACCAAAGCTTTCAGTTTTATATTTTCTAACAGATTTCCTAAAAATTATCTACTGACAACCCCCAAAAACTTTTCATGTTTAATTTTCAACAGATGATTTTTTATAATTTTTACCTTTCTGAAACCCCAAGCTTTTCATGTTGATTTTTCTAACAATATTTTATAAAAATTATTTTTCTGACACACCTAAAGCTTTTATTTTGATATTTTCTAAAGATGATTTCATAAAAATTATTTTCCGACACACCCAAACTTTTCATGTTTGAATTTTCAACAGTGATTTATAATAAAATTTTTTCTATGACACACCCAAAGCTTTATTTTGATTTTTTTAACATGATTTATAAAAATTATTATTAATGACACACCAAAGCTTTTTTGTTTGTATTTTTTTAACAAAGGGTTTTTTTAAAAATTTTTCTATGACACACCTAAACTTTTCATGTTGATATTTTTTAACAATGATTTCATAATAAATTATACTACTGACAACTAAAACTTTTCGTTTTAAATTTTTTAACAATGTTTTTTTTTTAAAATTTTTATCTACTGACACACCAAAGCTTTCAGTTTGTATTTCTAACAGGAAATTTATAAAAAATTTTTATTATGACAACCAAACTTTTTTTTTGATATTTTTTTAACAGATATTTATAAAAAATTATATCTCGACCACCAAAGCTTTCATGTTTTGTATTTCTAAAAGGATTTTTATAATAAATTATTACTACTGACACACCAAAGCTTTTCATGTTTTATATTTTTTAAATGATTTCATAAAAAAATTAAAATTTTTTTTAATTTTTAAATGACAAAAAACCTCCCCAAGCTTTCAATTTGATATTTTTAAAATGATTTATAATAAAAATTATCTACTGACACACCAAAGCTTCTGTTTGTTTTTCAAAAAGATGATTCATAAAAAATTTTATTATGACCACCAAAGCTTTTCATGTTTTTATTTTTAAACAAGATTTCATAATAAATTATTATCTACTGACACCCTAAAACTTTTTTGTTTGAATTTTCTAACAGATGATTCAAAAAAAATTATTTTCTACTGACCACCTAAAGCTTTTCATGTTTTATATTTTCTAACGATGATTTCTAAAAATTTTTCTACTGACACACCCAAAGCTTTTTAGTTGATATTTTTTAACAAATATTCATAATAAATTATTACTACTGAACACAAAAACTTTCAGTTTGAATTTTTTTAACAGATGATTTAAAAAATTTTAACTACTGACACACCCCAAACTTTCAGTTTGATATTTCTAAAAGTTATTATAAAAATTAATTTTCTTGAACACCTAAAAACTTTTTATGTTTGAAATTTTCTAACAGATGATTTCAAAAAAATTATTATGACACACCGAAGCTTTTTAGTTTGAAAATTTTTAACGATGATTTTTAAAAATTATTACTACTGACACCCTAAAGCTTTTTATGTTTGATATTTTCTAACGAGATTTATAATAATTTTTACTACTGACACACCTAACCCCTTTTTTGTTTGATATTTTTTAACAGAGATTTTAAAATAAAAAATTATCTACGACACCCTAAAGTTTCATGTTTGTATTTTCTAAAAGATGATTTCAAATAAAAAAATTTTTTTCCCCACACACTAAAACTTTTCATGTTTGTATTTTCAACAAGATTTTT
>JAEAOA010000766.1:0-55255 GCA_016746295.1 Potamilus streckersoni
TACTTTTGACGAATGCTTGACGTCACAGTACTTACACATTGCTACACTGTTGACAAGTGTCCAGTACCGTGACGTCATGCCAATTGGGACCATTTCTCTTGACGCTATACAGTCCCAGGGTGTGCTAATACAAAATTCCCCTTGACGCTATATTACCCCACGCAGTTTCATTTTTCGCCAAAAATCTTGACGCTATATCGTCCCACGCTGGTTATTAATGATAACTCCCATTGACCCTTTATCGTCCCCTTTCACTACTTCCATATCATGAAGTTTTCGGACTTCTAGTAAATGCCAGAAATGAAAATATTCACATTCTGTCTTTACTATTACATACAACATTTTTTAATACGTCTTGATTGGACAGTGTTTGGCCCGTCAGAAAAACGTATAATCACGATTAATATAATTGTTTTAATCAACATCTAGGTCTAATATTAAGTAGTTGTTCATGACCGCGGCTACCTAGGCACGCTTGATCAGCAGCATTTATAAATCAGAAAATCACGAAAGTGTTTCGGGCTACTGGAACACGTTCAGTGGACATGTCTGCCATTCCCAAAAGTGTATTTCAGCCAAACTAATTCTATGAGCGAGAAAACCTTTCATTTGCCTTCATCAACAGCTTTCTCTTAATCAATTTCTGTCGAATTTCCTATCCATGTCTCTGTTCTGTTTCCAGCAAAATCGATACTATAAATCCAATCACACCATCTACTAATCACGAAGCTACAATCCAAAATCAATCGATTTTATAAAGGTACCATCAGCTTTATTTGAGTCTGCATTCAAGCCCATTAATACAACAACTGGTTCCGATGTTTATCTTCATACCTTGTCTCTTAACATGGTACCCTTTGTAGAAAAAAAGTATAGCCCAATTGGAGCAAGCATGGCTGCAGAGGACTTCGCATTTGCTTTGATGTACCTAGTCATGGACAACTCTTCTGGGAGTGGATGTATCCTACAAAAAGGTTATGACATCATTTAGGAAACTACAAAATGAGTTCTACATGTAGCAATCATCTGAGGAAAAAAATTTTCCGAATTACGCTAGTTGAACAGGGGAAAAATCAATCACTGAGTTTTGACATCCAATGAACTATGACAGGAAAAATGCTGAAATTTTATAGTTAAATAAAGCAGCAGGAAAAGAGGAGAGGGTTAGAAAAACGCTGTAAGGATGGAGAACTTTGAAAATAAGAAGTGAACCAAGAAAGAATTAAATTATTCAGTGTTCAGTAACACTATGTGGTAGAAGAATATTTTATTTTATTCTTATTAATTTAAGGTGGTATTAATACACGTTCTCACACATGTCAAGAAAAATATCTTGGGATCCAACGTTTTTATTCGTGTGAGATGTAAAGCGTATTATTACCCACATTCGAAAGCCCGAGTCACCCGAATTGTGATCGGTATTTCTACATGGTGGTCGGAGTAACAAATATCAGAGGTAGGAAAAAGCCACAACACAATTCGATTTACTCCTGTGTATATATTTTTTAAAAAAATCACGTTTCATTAAGAAGAACTCAAATTATATGCTTTTTGAATATTAAAACTTGTTGCAAGATGCCCGATTAACTGCTCCCCGTATCGTACTTAGGCACTCAGTAGTTCGCTTCACCGACTTTGTGATCGATCTCGTTCCAATGACCTTAGATTGCCCCTATTATACGCATTTGGATTGGGAAGAAATGTAAGGCCGGAGTAGACAGCCAAATGTACACAGAAATATGAATCCTTGACAGGAACTATGTGAATGTGAAGTAGCATATGCTAGGTTGAGGTCTTGACTATAATGGGAATCTGAATTAGCATATAATGGAACAAACAGGAGAAACACCATTCAAGTGTGAAATATCTGATAAAAGATTTTACAGCAGTGAAACTTTAAATGAACACCTAAAGATACACACTAGAGACAAGACATTTAAGTGTGAAGTATGTAATAAAAGGTGTAGTCGGGGTAAGCATCTACTGACACACATGAGGATACACACTGGAGAAAAGCCATTTAAATGTGAAGTATGTAATAAAAGGTTTAGTGTGAGTGGAAATTTCATTCGGCACATGAGAATACATACTGGAGAAAAACCATTTAAGTGTGACGTATGTAGTAAAATGTTTGGTGCCAGTGGAAATTTGAATCAGCACATGAGGATACATACTGGAGAAAAACCGTTTAAATGTGAAGTATGTAGTAAAATGTTTAGTACGAGTGGACATTTGAATCAGCACATGAGGATACATACTGGAGAGAAACCATTTAAATGTGAAGTGTGTGATAAAAGGTTTATTGCCAGTGGAAATTTGATTCAGCACATGAGGATACATACTGGAGCTAAACCATTTAAGTGTGAAGTATGCAAAAGAAGATTTATTAACAGTGGTGATTTGAACCAGCACATGAGGATACATACTGGAGAAAAACCGTTTACATGTGAATTATGTAATAAAAGGTTTTCTAGGAGTGGAGATTTGAAAAGGCACATGAGGATACATACTGGAGAAAAACCATTTAAGTGTGAAGTGTGCAAAAGAAGGTTTAGTGAAAGTGGAACCTTGAATATTCACATGAGGATACATACTGGAGAAAAACCATTTAAATGTGAAGTATGTGATAAAAGGTTTATTACTAGTGGACATTGGAATCGGCATGTGAGGATACATACTGGAGCAAAACCATTTAAGTGTCAAGTATGCAAAAAATGTTTTATTAACAGTGGAGATTTGAATAGGCACATGAGGATACATACTGGAGAAAAACCATTTAAGTGTGAAGTATGTAAAAGGATGTTTAGTGAAAGTGGAAGTTTGAATAGGCACATGAGGATACATACTTGAGAAAAACTATTTGTTGCTGCTGTTGTTGTGGGGCTTAACATCATTTATCAGCACATAATAGGCTATACATGGTGGCCAGTATTAATGCTGTAGGAAGAAACAGGGAACTCTGCAGAAAGAACCACTGACCCACGAGAAGCTACTTGCAAACTTTCTCACATTTCCACATTCTCTGAATCTTAGACTCAAACCCACGCAGCTAGAGATGAGATGGCAGTGATCCGTAAGGGAGAGTGCTTTAGACCACTTGGCCACTTGGGGGGGGGGTCCCAGAAAAATTTTTTGAATGTTACATATGTGATGAAAGGTTTAGTACCAGTGGACATTTGAATTGGCATGTGAGGATATATACTGGAGAAAAATAATTTAAACGTGAAATATGTAATGTATAGTTGGAGCAGATGTCTGAATCTTCAAAAAAATAATGGCATTTAACTGAAGTTACTCCAAATGGATTATGATGGATTGCAAGACACAATACCAAGAAAAGATGCACATCTTTTCATGAGACTAGCACTATACCATTGTGGCAAGAATTGCCAACAAGTTCTGACCTGACAGTAGCCTACATCAGAGCCAATTTGGTGTTGCAGTTACTTTGATCAAATTGTCAGTTTGGGTTTGCTGCTTTATATTCAGTGTCTCATTTTAAAAATACTTAGTTACCTCTTAATGTATACTTAAGGACTTATGGTACTAATGATATTGAAAAATGGGAACCAATAAAAAAAAATGGTTGTAGATAAAATTGTGTATATATTAGTTTGACTAGCCAGAACTGATAATGAAAATTAGGTTTTAGTAGAAAGTATCTTTTGAAAGCTTATCCTAGTTGTAGCTGAAAAAATGAGTTTGTTTTATTGCTGGAATTTCAGTCCTTTAACAGATTTCAGTTTGAAAGACTCATTACTGAAATTAGAACCTGACTGTTTTGTGCAGAATTAAAAGCACATTTCAAAACCCACATTGATCCAGAAAGTGCTGTAGCTCATATAGTTTTCTGTATACAGAAGCTATAATTAAGGATACACCAATACTGATAAATATAGGTTTGATCATGTGCATTCAGCAATTTAAAGTTATTGAATTTTTAATGTCATGATGTTTGCAATGGTTTACAATGGGAACTCAGGGGTCGAGCTAGACTTAAATTGTAGGAAGAAGTGACTTCACCTTTTGGTCAGAACAGGGAGAAGTGGGAGCTAAACAAGGAAAAGTGGAAGCTAAACTGGGAGAAATGAGACCAAAACAAGAAATGCGAAATATATATGATATAATATACATGATAATGCAGATAAATATATATATATATATATATATATATATATATATATATATATATATATATATATATATATATATATATATATAGCTGCATTATCTTATTTATGTGCTCCATTTCTCAGAATGCTTTTAACAGTTTTAGACAATGCCTTATTTTCAACTTAAAAATATGTCATATGTTTATTATCAACCCATTATGTACATGTATAAAAATTATTATATTCAACCCATTCTTTTCATGCTTGTAGTATATGTGTTTGGATTGAGATACTTGTTAATTGGCCACATGACTTAAAAAAGCACAGCAGAAGCTATACATTGTAATTAATTTTAACTGAAATCAAGAACGAGATTAGAGTCTTGAAATTTTAAGTTTGTAAACATGCTTAATAAACTACCACTTAATTAGTCTAAAAAGATTTCTACCATTCTTTGAAACAACCCCATATGCATGTACTAGGAACAAATTCACAAACTACTTAAAAACATAATCTTTGTCCTGTTTTTTTTGTTCCCAATAAAATATTACTGTAACTTTTCATAGACAACACACAGAAGCACTAAAGTAAATAGATAACTAAACTGGGCCCTTTTCGCTCCAATCATCCAAAACCACATATTGCACCAAGCGAGTGCATCGTGGGTTTTTCTTAATAAAAATATTTGCTTTCTTGCTCTGTTAGAACAAATTCATTAATCGGCTGCATATTTTTAGTTGAATTATTTGTCTACTGGCATTAACTATATAAGTAGGCTAAATAGTATTTGCTTTATTACTATATATCTCTTTTTATAATGTTGCAAAAACTAATTACCGTAGGAAAGAAACAACCTTGACCTTGCAGAATTGTTTTGAATTCCACAAGAGATTGTCATGTGTATTTGACCAACATTATTCAATATTTAGGCTAAATCTCCTGTGACATAATATTTAAACTTCGTTTTAATTATATATTTTCCTGAATATATTTGACCAATTTTTTACGAATACAGACAGTTTAATTATGTGGCAGATCATATACTTAGCGATGTCTGCCATTACAACTTCGTTTACAGTTTCAAACTGATTTTATCAAGAAAATAAGCAAATTCAGTTGTTAAAATTCTCCATTTATAAAGACAAGAAATACATAAGAAAACACTCTTCACAATTTTAAAAGCAAATTTTTATTTATATATTGATGCATTTCACTTTGGATTGCAACAGTGCCAGAACTTGCTGGCTACTGCGAGTGGGCATCTTAAGTCATAATCTACAGCCGTTTTACGTCCAAACACTCGAGGGCGAAGTCATTTTCGCTTTCCTAAAAAAAGAAGGCAAAGTTTGCAGTTCTTAGGTGACTTTTTTTTGCCTACTTCACCTGGTAGCTTGACCCCTGGGAACTGAATTAGGACAGTGAGGCCTTCAGGCTATCATGTGAAAGATAAAATCCTTACTCATTTTGAGGTTCAACTTGAAATAACGCAACAATTTGGAGTCCCAAACTTTGTTTTGTCCATTTTGCTGAGAAATACTTGAATAATAAGACATCTAACATTGTTTTCATAATGCCTGCCATATTTCAATGCAGATAATCAGGGATGATAATATTTATGATGATGACTGAGGTATTAATTACTGTAGGGTTGTACAATGGCAACATTGTGTTAACTTGCAAGTTGTATACTAATAAATCCGAAATGCGGAGGGAGGGGCTTGTTTGTAAAATCAGAGAAGCCAACTCATGTTAGGTAAAACTTATGTTAACAATGGATCATAATTTTGTGTTGCTTGCAATAAAAAAGCATAACATGTAGTATATGAAAATTTGTTCTTCCACAAAAGCCACATTCAGCATAATGCTATAACAAAGATTCATTTTCCTGGTATAATCTCTACAACACTGTATACGGGAGCCAACAAGTGGCCTATGTTATAAATGATGTTTTCTTTTTTTAATGATGGATGTTATGATAACACTACATGGGAAACATACAAAGTGTCAGAGTTATAAGTGGGAATTGCATATATTGAAGGTTGTTCTAATAAGGGTGTCAATTTAGTGTATTTAATAATATGAAATTGCTCTTTAATTAATTTTCATAGGTCAAGAAGTAGAACTTCATTCTATTGAATACAAACAGAAAAAGATTATGAACTTTCATACAAGACAGTTACAGGAACATTGTGAAAATGAAAGTGAAAGTGATAATGAAGGTAAAGAACCAGTGATTGGTAATGGCTAAACAAAATCACAGGGAAAATTGACAATTTATAGTTTATTTATTTATATTCTGCCCAGTAAAAAATGTATTCTGATCCGAGTTAGAGTCGGATAATTGTTTTTTACGATGACGCATTGTGATATAAAACTCATTATGATCTCACATATAGCTTTATACTTAGAATTTCATTTTGCAAATCAAGAATACGTCCTATTTGCTCAGTTAATTTGAAATGTATTCTTGATAATAACGGATTATGTACACGTAAGTAAACAGAGTTTATTGGTTCAGATACAATCAACCAACCGGGTGGAACTATTATTACTATAGGATCGAATGTATATAATACATATCCTTGCTGCCAGTGCCACTTTTTGATAGATCTACTTGATAACTACCATCTATACCGTCGCACACTAGATTGACTGAAATTGTCGATCTTATATTGACTATACCAGGCGATATGTGACGGCCGCTACCGTATGGGCCGTTATTATGTTTAAGTATAACCGGTGGTGGGGTTATTTTCTCCATGATTCAATTACTCCCGGATAATACTCTTCAATAAGATCAGTTAATGATTATTTTCATTTCAAAAGTATTAAACATTGGTATTAGGAATGTTTTTAATTATTCTTCTGTTATTTGGTAATGATTAAGAAATAGTTGCTTAAGTTCTGAAATTGTGTAAGGATTTTCATTAAGATTAGTTGCAGAGTTTATAATACTTCGATTGGTGATGTATAAATCAAATAAAATCCCATTTAAATGTTTTATTGCTTCGATTATTTGGGGTTTTTTTTACACCATCATAATGTTGTGATAATGAAATAAGTAAACGTCTTGAATCATTAAATGTTTTATCGTATTCAGGCTTAAGAGTGTCTAAAAATTCTCTAATAAACTCATCATCAACAATCTCCAGTAGTCTGCGTCCTGGCGTCTATGATGACATTAAATTTTGATCTAGTTATCTTGGGGATCCTTTTACTGTCCAAATGGTAAAATAATATATATTGTCGTTTGGGTCAGATTCAAAATTTATGTTATCTTCATGGATGTTTTTTTTTTCTTCTCGATATTCTGGATCTTTAATGAATTTTTCTTCATTTGTTTTAAATTCATTTTTAGTTGGTTCTGAAATTCCATTTGACATAGGGTTTGGGGAAACATCAGGCCATCATAACACAGATCTGATCGAACTTTGATAAATATCTGCAATATAAGCTGGATAATTTATTTCAATCGCCGCTGATAATGTTGGTTCATAAACAAATCGCTATTTTGGATTCTTTTCCTGTAATAGATTCAATTCTTCGTTGGAGTTCATCATTAATCTGTTCTATTTGATAACTGGCCGTTTAAATTTAAACAACTTGCCAATCAGGAATTCCATCAGGTTTATTCTTATTCGCAAATACCAGTGAATTCTTTTCAGGTAATCCGCCGAATGGTTTTAATCTTATATTTGGCCAGCTATGATAGACCTGTAATTGTGCTAATGCTGTTTCTTTTGCTGGAATTGCAGTTGGAAAATTAACGCTAAATTCACGATCGGTCGAACTTACTGATATCATAGTAGTTTTTGACGGCTTTGTATTAGCGACTATCTGTTGCAATAGTTCTCACAATTCTGACATTATTTAAAATACTGTTATTATTATTTTAATAGAACGTAAATTCAATCCTCCACTTCATCACAAGTGATTTTATCATTAGAATCACTAGTGATTCTGAATGCTTCATTAAAAGTTTCCATTATCGTTGCGAACTCCTCATCAAATATTTTGCCATCGCTCAGGTACGCCGAAAGATACTATGATAGTTTATAATAAGATGTTGTTACCGTGTGCAATTTCATCATTTACTGCGTAATTGATAATTAGCACATGTAGATATTTACTTAGCGATAATATACTAAAAAAAAATGCTTGCGCGTGTTGTTGAGGTTGAAATAATTGTTATAACAGCAGGCACTGTCATCGTTATCGTTCATAATAATAATCCGGTTCCAGCAATAACAAGAGAAGCTAAGTAAACAATTATATCAATAACAACCATACGTCTACGATATTTTTTTTTACTTTCGCTGTTATCGTCAATATTTTTAGTTCAGTCTGACACTTACACACCTGGCTGTATCTGTGATGTCAATAAAAGACGGAGTCATTTAGATTCATTATATGATCACATAGGTAATTAATCGAAGAGCTTTAGTTACAAATTCCAGACACAACCAGTAATTAGCTGAGGCCATACTGTTATCCGATGATTCCAGCTTAAATGTTTCTTCAGCATCTTAGATACAGTTCTAGAAAAAAAATAGTTAATGGAGAAGTGGTAAGTATTCTAAATTCTGCACCGCTAAAGACAGAAAGCCTATATACACCAGCGACTTCCGCAGTGTTTGATAGTTTAATTTCGAGGTGTAAATACTGCTGATTCTTATGCTATGGTATAAACAATATTGATCTGCTTGTGAGGAATTTTAACAAGATTAGTTTTTTTCAACGATATTAAGAATTCCACTAATGATATCGTTTACTTTTGTGTTAATGGCAATGAGTTTAATTTCAACGTTTGGTGGAGTTCCAAATCATTAATAGATCTGCTCATATTTTTACAAAAGTTCAGAAACGTTTGTACATGATTATTATAACTGGTATTTAATGTAGTCATTTCATTGTTGATTGTTGTTGTATCTGTCACATGATCGCTAGCGATCTTAATATTGCTATCGTCCACGTATTTTTTGTTGCTTTATCTGTATCTGCGGTTGGGTTTCCAAGGCATGTAATTTTTTCCTGACATTATTATGTCGACTGACATAATCGTTAACTGACTTTCGGGATCTTGCATTTTCCCCTTGATTAGTAAAAGTAACAATATTATTAATAACCGCGGTGGGAATTCGTATACGTACATCTGGCTGTTGTATGTCATTATTTTCAATCGTCCTTGTTGATCCTGACAAACAAAAACTTTATTTTGATCCACACTTGTGATATTTAATAAATCATCGATTTCTGAGCTGACCATGAGTTGCGTATTTAAAAAAATCACCTTTGCTGATGAGTTTTACCACGAGCAGATCTTCCGTAAATATCTACCATTATTGTCTGTTTAAATGTGACATCGTAGTATATTCATGCACAATTTTATGATGTGGTTTTCCTGGCGGTGTCAGGGATACAGCATCAAGTACATTATGCACTTCTCGATCATATACAGGTGGATCCGTTAATTGTTTTTGTTGGTAGCGTTGAATACCAAATTGGAGCAATATTATTGCTGTGATAATGAAAAAAAAATGCATTTGGTTGTTCTAATCCATATGAATCGAAATAAATAATTCTGCGTGGATCAATTGCATATGTGACCCAATTCGTGCCTGGTCGAGAGTTTTTATCAAGATTATTAATATGTTTGATGTTTTATTGCAACGGTAGGTAATTGATCACGCATAAAAACTCACATTAAATTTTTTTTTTCATTTTAAGCGGCATTAAGTAAATGAAAATTAGACATAGGAAAAATTATCGAACTGTCCCCAGTCTTAGACCTTTTCCGTACCACTATGTTGGGTCCCTGGAAGCTTTAGACCTTTTTCCTTTTTTTGGAGGTTTTTATTCCTTTACCCTTTGCTTTCTTTGACGCCATCCCAGCAGCAGTTCCAATAGCGCCTAACGCAGCTGCTTTTGCAACATGTGGGGCTGCAGCGGCTGTTGGCATTGCTGCAAGAAGTTAAAATATACTACCCGACTTAGCGATGTCTTAAATGGCACTGGCAGAAAGATTGAGTCCCAGTCTTTGATTGCTTGGCTTCATTGAAGTGATTATGCTGACGTTCTGAAAATGATAGCTTAGTCGGACCACCTGCAATTTTGTTCTCGCTTTAGTGATATTTTTTACCGAGCAATTATTTTTTTAATGGTTGTTGCTTTTTAATCTAATCATGAGTCAGGCTGACACTAACATGATATATATGACATTATAATATTATGAGCGATCTAATTACGTATTTTCTACTGGAGCATAAACGACTCACATTCGTCCATCAACACCTTCAAGTAACATCGTCTTATCGATGAGTATGACGGCGATTGCCCTTTAATCAGCAATAGCTCCTCGCGTCACACGAGTACGAAATTTTATATGAACGATTGACTGTCTAAACATATCCAAATGTTCGAGTGAAAAGTAATAAATTGGATACAACGTTGTAAAATCTGTGATATTTGTAAACCAGTATCAACATATCAACATTTTGATCATGTACCATGAACCACATAATACGTGCTACATGATTTTGATTGAAATCCAGTAATATATTCTCGGATGGTTCTTGATGTCCATTTATCCTTAATGAAACCTCAGTAACACCAAAATTGTCAAATATCATAATGCTATGATTTCAACTATGCTCGCGCAGCATCTTGTAATGCAAAAAATATGTGTCTTGGTACAGATACACCCTGCTGATATGCTATTTGCCATGTAAATAAACCATTAATGTTACTTTTAAAAGTATCTGTGGTCATAGTCAACCATGACAACGTTGATTTACCACCTTGATCCATGAAAGAAAGTAACAGTTGTTCTTCGGCGATCGATGGAGCCATTGTTGACATCCACAATGAAATTTACCAACATCATCACCAGGGGATCTCCGTATTGCATCATCATCAGAACCTTTTTTTACAAGTACAACTGTTTGCTGCTCCGAAAATTTCTTTTCTGATATTTCTACAAATTCTAAAGATATGTGACAGTGGAATTGCACATGAAAACATTTGTCTATTACTTTTTAACATTACTCGACATGATCTAAATCCTAAGTTTAAATCTGGATCTACATTTATAATCATACTTTGTACGTCAGCTGGGGCGTTTTTGGCAAAGTTTTGTGGTCGTCCTATTTCATATTGTTGGTACTCTGTAGAATTAAAAGTATCTTTAACAAACATCATTGATGGACCAGCTCATCTTGAATAATCATCACTGTATCTTGCAAGGCCAAGTATCGTCGTGACAACGTCGATGTCGCTTTGAAAAATATCAATCTCTCGTCCATCAATCTTATATGCGGCACATTTGAATAACACCATAATACTATTATTGACAAACCCAACACTAATATTAGTGTCGCAGTGTTATCCGCTTTCAAAATTTCACCCTCAACTTTAATAAATGCTTCAGCATGTAAAAAATATCTGCTTGTATTCCGAACTTGTAATTTAATTCTTTCTTTCGTGCATCATAAGAATAATACTGATAATAAAAAAGGATTCATTTTTGAGAACTGGTGCTTCCATGTCAAACGCTTGAACATCTTTATTATTATCGTCTTTGTCTAACACAAATACCACTTCCTGCTATCAGACTAGCGGTTATATTTTTTTTTTCGACATTGGTACACATCAGCCAAATCTGCTAGTTTTTGGTTAGCAGCTTGATTTATCATTTTACGAAAATTTGCAGGCATTACTTCGGTGCTGGCCAATTTAACCGGCTGAGATTTTCGTCGTATTAATCGTGCTAGTTTAGCTTTGATTGCTGAGAATGCTTTGATAGTAACATCACCAACTGCGCCTATGCCTTTTTCACAAACAATATCAATAGTTTTCATTCCTAGTTGCTTTGCAATTGGTATTGCTTTTGGGACTATTCTTCTAAACAGACACTGAACAACATCACCTAATCCATCTCCGTAGGTCGTTTTGTATACTGGCAATCGTGAATTTATTACCCTGACGATGGTACGTCCACGATTATTGGGTATGATCATCTTATTATTAAGTGATTTTATCTAATTACATATTCAGTCACTGTGATAAATCATCAGCAATTCATTAACAACGGACCAATATACATTAGTATCCATAACACTACTGTAAATAATCGTCTGCAAATATCAGCTGCTTCATTAATAGTTTCTAATGAATTATTACCAGCTCGTTTTCCTCCAATGAGAAGTTTTAGTCGATCAACATCAGCAGAAACATTATTCGGACAAGTAATAAGGCCACTTCCAGTAGCTCCAGGGGCTTCATAACATTTTTTCCTCTTCAGTGTTTTTACGTGGTTTCGGCGGTACTGTTTTTTTTACATGGTTTCAATGGTGTTTTCGATGATTCTGGATAATCACGAAGTGATTGCTCAAATAGTGTTGGTGGGATTTTTTTTGCTTTTGTTGTTGTTCTCGTAGTTGTTGTCGTCATTGTAGTTCTCGTTGTTCTCGTAGTTGTTGTATCTTTTGTTGTTGTTCTCGTAGTTGTTTTTCTCACAGTTGTCATCGTTGTTGCTCTTGTCGTAGCTTTTGTTGTTGTAGTAGTGGTTGTATTGGTGATGTTAATTCAAGTTGTGATGATGATGATTATGATGGTAATTCAAATTGTGGTAATGTTGATAATCGTTTACTTTGTTCAACCTCTTATATATATATATATATATATATATATATATATATATATATATATATATATATATATATATATATATATATATATATATATATATATATATATAATCTCATCAAATCTTTTATAATTTCGAATATATTCATTATATATGATTTGTAGAATACCATTAGAGATGCGATATACATCCTTAATCCAATTAGCAGAGCTTAGAGATTTAACATGTTCTGGTTTTACATATTTTTTTTCTTTCATAATATCCATAAGCGGCAATATCAAATGATTGGTTTGGGTCACTGATAGCAGCAATATATTCCGGCGTAAATTTATCTGTTATCTTAGTTCTGGTTCTTGCTGGTTGTGGTGTGGTTGTCGTGGTGGTTGAGCTGCTTGAATGCGACCAGCAATATCAACAGGCAATGTTTCAAGAGCTTTCTGTGTTGCCTCAGTTGCTGTAACAATTTTCTTTGTTGGTTCGACAATCGGTTTAAATAATTGTTCTTCATCTTCTGCAAAACCCTTTTGTGTGACAACAACACGCATGGGTAGATATTTTCTAATTGCCTCTAGTCGCTCTCAACCTAACCTAGCTAACTGTGGTCCTCCCATCATTATTGATATAATAATGAGGGTGTGACCACAAGATTATTCTCATTCTTGTGTCAATTGATGCGAACAAGCATAAAGAATTGCAGTTTTTTTCACATAGTTGGGAAGATAGGTTCGCCTGGCAAAAATTGGTCTTTTCACCCTCTCTGCTGCTATTTGGACATGTCATTCAGATTTGCAGAATTAACTAAGAAAGTACATTTTGAGGAAATTCAAGACGATAAATATAAGTATATTTACTTTCATTCTTATTACCACCAAGAGAAGACATTTTTTGTGCTGTCACCTGCATGATCGTTGTTGGAGGAATCCCAGCTATCACCTGTATCTTATACAGCCCATGTTTTCTATTTCTAGCCTAGCATTTTATCAAGATAGTTAAATGGCGAAAATTGCAAAGCAGTTGTTATGTAACGGTCTATTTAGCCAGCGGAAATAATACTTCGCCTCTTGGCTTATTAGCTCTGAGGCTCTTAGTTACTCACGTTACTCACGTTGTTGGCATTGTCAATATCACGTTCATTCGTGTTTGAAAGTTTTTTTGACTCAGTAAACTCATCCACATTGCTAGCTATATTATCTCTACTTTCAAATGGATGAAACAGGTTGTTTAGTTTATTCACAAGCAAATGGAATAAATCGAAAGATTTACCCCTGCGTGTATAGTTTTAATAAAATCACGTTTCAGTAAGAAGAATTCAAATTATATGCTTTTTCAATATTAAAACTTATTGCAAGATGCCCGATTGACTGCTCCCCGTATCGTACATAGGCATTCAATAAATTTAATAATGGAAAGGCTGCACTCCAATCATAGAGGAATACAAGGCTGTCTGCGAAGAGCCAGAGTAGCTATATATTGGCCAAACATAAATCGCGAAATAGAAATCTATATTGCAATGTGTGAAACATGCAATGCATATTTATCTCAGCAGCAGACGGAGCCAATCAAAGTCATTATGTGCCTACAAGGACATGGTAGAAGATAGGTGTAGACCTATGTGGTTTTGCAACAAAGCATATCTAGTGACATTAGACTATTATTTAAATTTTGTTGAAGTTGATAGACTTTATAACAAGACTTCCAAGAAGTCATCATAAAAGTGAAAGCCCACGTGGCCAGGTATGGAATACCTTATAAACCTGTATCATACAATGGACCACCATTCTCAGGAAAACATTTCGCAGAATTTGCACGTACCTACGAGTTCGAGCACAAAACTAGCTCACCGGGAAGAGTGGAGAACGCAGTAGAAACAGTGAAGAAATTAATTAGGAAAGAAGTACAGTCTGGATCAGATCCATACCTCACGCTATTGGATTTCGGAAACAAACCATCGGAAGGATTGCATTCATCACGTGCACTACACATGTTCAATAGGCGTACAAGAACTTGACTCCTAACGCCAAGGTCACAGTCACAGGACAATACCAGATCTAAGTTGTTGGTAAACAAAAGAAAACAAGACAAGTACTACAATAGGAGTGCAAAGGAGTTACAACCATTACACACAGGAGGTGTCGTGATGGTTAAACCCAGTGACAAATATGGCGCAAGGCAAACGTAGAAGGGAAAGTTGACATTCGCTCATACAAGATTCGGACAGAAGATGGTGGTATGTATCGCAGGAACTGAAAACATCTGCGAGCTACAAATGAAAATTTCATAGACCCTGATATTCAGGACTCAACACTAGCGGAATCGTGAACACCAGATGCCGTTTGAAATATGCAAAATGCAAACAGACATTCATGTAGCACAAGAAATTTAAAACACCAACAGTTGTGCAAAGTTTGCCTCTCTGATCACAACTAGACTAAAGATGAACGGACAACTATTCCATAATAATGCTGGATCTTCAGACAACTATCTGACATCTAGAGTGAGACTTGTTAAGAAACCAGTGTATTTGAAAGACTATATAACCTAAATATAAATGTATGTTAATTCCTAGGACAATGACGCAGTGTTAAAATAAGAGTAGAAATTGATTTAAGACAGACAGAACTTTAAATAATTTATTTGAATAAATCATTGCTAGTGATACCTATAAAAGCTGACCGTTCCAATATTATAGTGGACAAAAACCCTGACCTGCAAAATTTTATTGTAAATAGAAGGGTATGTAGTAGTTTGTGTATATAACCTATCCTGACTATTTTTTCCCCTTGCATTTATTGTATTTGCACAAACATTTAATAATAAATACGGTGCTGACTTCCGAGATCAATTGGAAAGACTCTATCTTTCAAGTTGTTATCTCCCTTTCATACAAGGAGGATGTGACGTCATTTGAGACGATTCCCGTACAACAGGCATAATCATATTCAGTGTCAAGTAGAAATGATGTTTCAATGCGCAGCTCTGAATTGTGTGAATAATAGCAGTTCCGGACAAATATTATTTTTTCACATTTCCAAAAGGACCCTAAAAGGTGATTTGTATGAGAGATCAAATTAAAGAGAGAAGGGATTTATGACCGAAACATTTAGAGCGTGAAAGTTTTTCAAAAGACTAGAGACTCTTCAAACTATTGGATTTGAGCCAAAACGTTTGCGTTTGATGCCTGATGCAGTGCCGATTTTTTTTTTTATTTTTATTTTTCTACTCTAATGACAAGACAGAAGACGGGAAGCACGCCGGCGAGTCGTAGTCGACATGGGCCAGATAGCATAGTTATACTGAAGAAGAGAACGCTTTAGGCAATAAGCATTTCTTTTTCATGGAGACTTGCTTCCCAAGTGTTTACATGACGATGTGACAAGAAACTGGATCAAGTCAAGCTAGCTAATTTGTTGTACAATGTCTTGATAATGGTAGATTTTAAATGATGCAAACATATTACAGTTTAGAGTATACGAGTAGCCTATCCATCTCTCCTTGATATAGTGGGTATTTGATAACTCAAGACATACACTGATCTAATATTTCTTTTTTGTGTCAGTATGTTCTTAATAAATGCCATTTATTAAATCATATTGAACCGTCATTTATTAAAATTGACAATGATTTTATAACTTTCGCATGGATGTAATAAACCAATTTTTTTAAAAGATACTGAAATACATTTTGTTCTGCAACATAGATCACACACACACACACACACACACACACACACACTATACAATACTTTGACATTCTCTCTATTCATCATGCATCAGCATACAGTATGCAATAAATTACTGACAGTGTGCAAATTCCATTTCTTTATAGGCAGCAAGGCGCACGAGGAGGTAGAAAATTGTCTGTGGAAGACTACTGCACAAAGACATACAGAATATGTCACCTGCTATATGATTCTAATAAAACTCATATTTTCAGATTATGTCCTGTTACGTGACAAGGGCTCGTACTCAGTAACAAAGTAAAGCGTGAAAGCAAACAAGCTTTGCATATTTTAACAAAACAATTTATATCCCTAGACAAAAAATGTAAAAATTCGTAAATAGGACTTACAATCTGTGAATATAATCGAAAATGTGATCTTAAGAATGAAAACACAAGTCTTATCACTAAATAGTCCTTTAAGAATCCAATTTAATCACATATACGTAACAGTAAAAAAAAAAAAAACTGATGGAGGAGGTTGTAATGCGTCGAGAATTATATAGCACATATCGCACAGCGCATGAAGCTAAGGCCCACAAAATGAACCATCCACCACCAGCTGTACCCTCTTCATACAGAAAGAATTTGGTTTTCATGATAAGGACTCAATAATTCAGGAGCACCGTCAACGTTTCAATACATGAACGTGTAATTTCAGCCAATAAAGTTTAAAACCTCAGTAGCTTCTGATAATTTATTTAGCCATTATACACATACATTCACACATATTTCTAGAACTGTCATAAGTTTTTAGATTCATCAGTCAGAAGCGAGAATACATGAATCATGTGAAGGTTTCAGATGAGAAGGTCTTGCGAATCGTGCTCACTACACATGATGGTAATATTTTTATATTTCTTTTACCAAGTATCTTCCACACCCAGCGAAAAAATCGTCTATATGCTATGTGTCGGTAGAGTCTGAAAGGACAAAATAATTTACTGAATAGTATAGTTTAATCACTGGATACATGGTATTTATCTTTTAACAGATTGGTTTATGAAGCTTTGGAAGAGGTGGGGGTGTAACATGTGCGCTCTCTCTCTCTCTCTCTCTCTCTCTCTCTCTCTCTCTCTCTCTCTCTCTCTCTCTCTCTCTCTCTCTCTCTCTCTCTCTCTCTCTCTCTCTCCATTCTTGGTTGGACATTGGAACACATAAACTACACAAGCACCTGTGTGGAAAAAAGTCTAAAATTATTTGAAAACCTGTTGCATGTTTGATATTTTAAATATCCATTTCTTTGACAAGCATTCACCCAATTATGACATTACAAGTCCATATTAATAACTGTTGGATTAATCCAGGCTATAGAAAGTGAAAGCCAATTTTAAGCCCCCCCCTCCAAAAAAATTCTGGCAATAAAAACTCTGATCTGTAATATTAAATTGTTTTGACGTAAAAGAAAATGAAAAGAAAGAAGAAGAAGAATAAATGAAACAAAAGAAAAATGAATTGTGAAAAAAAAATCGTGTTTGGTACAAAATTCTAGCCCTCTCCCTACCCGGTTTCTTGAATTAGATTTTGTACTGCTGTTCAGTTTGGTATTTAAAATTAAAAGTAGTTTATAAATAATATTTGCAGATTTGTTCAGACTAAGATTACTTATCAATTTGCGTTTTAGAGCAACTGTGCTTCTTCTACACCAGGCCGACGATACTCCAAATCATCGTCATTGTCAGAACCTGACAATTACTGTACAACTTTGTCACGCGAATTTGTCTCCGGTTCATACATATAAGGTTGGATGTTAATGAAATATTCTACTTCTGGATTGTCATCCACATCACTGTCATCACTGACAGTTGACATATAAGTGCAACCTACTCATAAAATGCTTGAGTGTATTATCAACAATGCCAGCACTTACTGTGTCTCAAATGACGTCACATACGCTAATTGTTCAGGGCAGGGGGTGAAGTGCGTTAGTTTATTCAAGACGGATCGGAAGAGATGATCGGTTTTTCATAAATTTCTTCGTAACTAGTAGAAAAGAAAACTGCAAATTTTCAGAAAATGAAATATATATAGCAAATTGTATACGAAGTTTGCGCGAATTTCAGTTTTGCATGTTTGTCCCCTTTAAGGAATAATTTCATTTGTCTCATTGATTCTTCATGCATAACGCTGAGAATTCTAGTCAGATTTTATTTGCAATAAATTTAGGACTCATGAAAAAAGTAGTGCGCAAAGTATGAATGAAGAACGTCTATATTAAAATTATGTGTTAGCAAGCAAATTAATGGAGAAAAATTATGCTTAAGAAGGGAGATTAACGTAATGCATAAGTACATGTGTTAGTCTAGTGCACAGTAAGGGCGTACGAGTTAGTTCCCTTATTACTATTGTACTCTCTTTTAAGAAAACATGGGTGTAACTTGTGATAGAGCAGAGTGATTTAATGTGTCTGCGTACATCGAGGGCATTTGTCTTAAATTTGTCTTAGAAAGAACGTGAAGTACATGATGCTACGTTTAAATCTTCTCTTCAATGAAAATTTGAATTAGCATATAATGGAACAAACAGGAGAAAAACCATTTAAGTGTGAAATATCTGATAAAAGATTTTATAACAGTGGAACTCTAAGTGAACACCTGAAGATAAACACTGGAGAAAAAACATTTAAGTGTGAAGTATGTAATAAAAAATGTAGTCGGGATAAACATTTACTAATACACATGAGGATACATACTGGAGAAAAACCTTTTAGATGTGAAGTATGTAATAAAATGTTTAGTGTCAGTGCAAATTTGATTCAGCACACGAGGATACATACTGGAGAAAAACCATTTAAATGTGAAATGTGTGATAAAAGGTTTATTGCTAGTGGACATTTGAATCGACATGTGAGGATACATACTGGAGAAAAACCATTTACGTGTGAAGTATGCAAAAGAAGGTTTAGTGAAAGGGGAGTTTTGAATATTCACATGAGGATACATACCGGAGAAAAACCATTTACATGTGAATTGTGTACTGAAAGTTTTTGTAGGAGTGGAGATTTGAATAGGCACATGAGAATACATACTGGAGAAAAACCATTCAAGTGTGAAATGTGCAAAAGAAGGTTTAGTGAAAGAGGAGTTTTGTATATTCACATGAGGATACATACTGGAGAAAAACCATTTAAATGTGAAGTATGTGATAAAAGGTTTATTACCAGTGGACATTTGAATCGGCATGTGAGGATACATACTGGAGAAAGACCATTTGAGTGTGAATTATGCAAAAGAAGATTTATTAACAGTGGAGATTTGAATCAGCACATGAGGGTACATACTGGAGAAAAACCATTTACATGTGAATTGTGCAATAAAAGGTTTGGTAGGAGTGGAGATTTCAATAAACACATGAGGACACATACTTGAGAAAACCATTTAAGTTTAAAGTATGTAAAAGAAGAATTAGTGAAAGTGAAAGTTTGAATAGGCACATGAGGATACATACTTAGAAAAAAAACCATTGAAATGTGAAGTATGTGATGAAAGGTTTAGTACCATTGGACATTTCAATCGACATGTGAGGAGGATACATACTAGAGAAAAAAAATTTAAAGGTGAAATATATAATGTGTAGTTACAGTGGATGTCTGAATCTTCTGAAAAATAATGTCAATTGACTGCAGCTACTCCAAATGGATTATGATGGATTGCGAGAAATAATGCCAAGGAAAGACAAAAGTAACGCTACTTAGTATGGATTATAATGGATTTCGAGAGATAATGCAAATAAAAGAAGATAGTAAAGTAATTCAAAATGGATTATGATAGATTGCAAGAAACAATACCAAGAAAAGAAGAAAAAGTTAAGCTATACCAAATTTATCATGTTGGATTTCCAAAAATAAGAAATAATATCAAGAACAAAGAAAAGTGAAGCCACTCCAAAGTGATTATTATTGATTGTGAGAAATATCTCCAAACAAAGCAAAAGTAAAACTATTCCAGTTGAATTGCGATGGATTACAAGAAATATTACAAAGAGATGGATAGGTTTGCCAAATCGATTATGATGGACTATGGAAAATAAGGCCAAGAAAAGACAAACATATACCTATTTCAAATGGTTTTTAATTGGATTGAAAGAAATAAGGCCAGGAAAAGACAATATTAAACTAATAAGTAAACATGCACATCTTTTCACAAGACTAGCACAATGCCAGTGTGGCAAGAATTGCAAACAGGTTCTGACATGACAGTAGCCTATGAGAGAGCCAGTTTGGTGTTTCATTAAATTATCAGTTTGTGTTTGCTGCTATATATTCATTGTCTCATCTGAAAAGTACATAGTTACCTCTTAATGTATACTTAATGATGGGAACCAGTATAAAAATGGTTGAAGATAAAATTGTGTATATATCGGTTTGGTTAGCCAGAACTGGTTCCTAGTGAAAATTAAGTTTTAGTAGAAAATATTTTTTGAGAAATTAGCCTAGTTGTAACTGAAAAAACAGATTTTGTTTTAGTTCTGGAATTTCAGTCCTTGAAAGGATTTCAGTTTGAAAGACTCATTACTGAAATTAGAACCTGACTCTTTGGTGCAGAATTAAAAGCATATTTAAACACCCACATTGATCCAGAAAGTGTTGCAGCTCATATAGTTTTCTGTATACAGAAGCTATCATCAGGGATACATTAATACTGATAAATATAGGTTTGATCATGTGCATTCAGCAATTTAAAGTTATTGAATTTTTAATGTCATGATTTTTGCAATGGTTTACAATGGGAACTGAATTAGAACAGTGAGGATTTAAGGTCATCATGCGAAAGTAAAATTACTTATTTTGTGTTTTAACTTGGAATAATGCAACAATTCAGCAAAATTTTGTGTTATGTGTCAGTTATTTGATTTTAGAACAACTCTGTCAGATACGGCAGAAAACAACAATTTTCTTCTTTTTTTAAAAGTACATCTATTCGCGTGGACACCATTACTGTGATGACCAGACTGTGATAAGAAAAGAACAGTTAGCAAAAAGGCTATATTTCTCTGTTGCATGATTGAGAAAGAACACTCACTGTACATCTTGTCATGTACATTGATATATATTGAATGAAGTACTTAAACACCTTAAATCGCATTCTTAAGTATAATAATTTAAATCAGCTTTTGTTTCTTCATGAACATAAAGTTACTTATACACATGATAGCAAATTTGGAAGGCATCTACCACCCCCACCCCATAGGTTAAAGTCATCATGTAGGACAATTGTAAATAGAGAATCAGTTCCTTAGATTGCATTTGTTGTCCATGTATAAAGCTATAAAATTATTATAGTCATCATCTAGTTCTTATTTTATCATTTTTTGTGTCACAATAAATGAAAATAAAACTAATATTAAAGCACACACACCAATAAAAACTTGCCTTCTAATCAATTCGGACCCAATTTCTTGAGAAAAAGCGCAAAAGTTTGAAATTCCGTAGTATTTATAAGCAAATGGAATAAATCAAAAGCAGAAGCTTCTGCAACGTGAATGTACATTGTTTACTATCAAAGTAGGTCCCAACATACCATACTATGTTTACACTCACATGTTGTGCAATATGACATCATGCGATATGTAAATATTCTGAACAATTCTGACAATGTAGAGTTAACAGAGACAATAATGAGCATATAATAAGTATAGATTACTGCATGTATATTGAAAAATGTAAACAGGTATTTTTCGGATTTATACTGCATAACCTTCAAAATGCAGTATTCATCCGAGAAAACGAGTTCATATTTTCCCAAACAAATTAGTAACCTTTTTATTATATACTCATTTTCTTTTTCCACCTAATGTATAATTATATCAAAATACACAAAAGAAGCTAAGAAATTAAATTTGTTATGTATTGAAAAATAAATACATAACCGTAGATTCATCAATACGAAAAAGGAATATTAATAATTACATGCACTGCCCAGCAACCATTGAAGTTCGTTGCACACTCAACAGTTGCTTCAAAAAGAATTGTCATTTTGAACTTGAAATATAGAGTCATATCCTGAATGAATGCGCATTGGAACAGCTTTTCCCTTTGGCATGAAATTGATGAATTAGTTTTTCTGTTGATCCAACTCAATTCTGCTTTCATGATTATGATGGACTGGACTATTGGGTCAATTTATTGCAGAAAAAGAGATTTTAAATTACATTTTTGGTGTATATCAGGTTTTGAAGAACATTTTTTTTCAGAACTAATTTAGAAATTACATTTTGAGGAAAGGGTTAATTTGGTCCAAAGACAATTCAGCAAGACATGGACAGAAAATAAGACCATTCGCCCCAATTAAATACAAGGCAGGCAGATAGGACAATCATTATAACAAGTTTTGTTTTCCTCCAAAAGCTAGAATAGATACCTTGAATGGTTTATATATATATATATATATATATATATATATATATATATATATATATATATATATATATATATATATATATATATATATATATATATATATATATATGTGGAAGTTAACTAGGACAAAATATTTTTGACTATTTTTTTTATGGTTGTTAAAGAGATTTTAGAAGAAATGTAGCAAAATTAAACAAAGTAAAGTAGCTTGATATTCTTTAAAAATATGTTTTGCTCAGTAATATACATTTATAATACAGAAAACAAAACGATAATTTCCACAATCTAATTACAATAATTTTTACCTTTATTTTTTATCTAAAGATTATTTGTACCAGCAAAACTACATTCTTACTCTAAATTTTCCAGTAAACTTATCAATATTGATTTATGAAACTATGGTTTCTCTGCCCAGACATAATATCATTGCAGCCAATATACCCTGGTAGTTCTGTGTTGTTTTTGCATGACCTTGAAATAAGTGCTGATTTGTTTCTAACTGCGGTGTCTGTGACTGCTGAATTGTTTCAAGGCAATACAGACTTCTGGAGCCAATTCCATATAACAACTTCAAAATTATTTTTATAATCATATTTATTTGTATAAAGTGATGTATATATACATGCAGATTGCAAACACTAAAAATGTCACTAAAATGATGTGTACTCATGGTGACCATAGCAACCAATTTGAGAAAATTGGTTGAAAAACAATTTTCTTTTTACAAACATTCAAATATAGTGTAAACTTTTCCATGATATGTTATTATTCTGAATGTGTACATAGACAGTTTTTTTCTTGCTACACATTACATATCCTCAGTTCATTTTGTTTAGGCCTATGCTAGATAAATAAAAGTTTACTTTCAAACATATCTCTAGATTTAATTATGTTGAAATATTTAGATGATGCAATACTTAATGCAGTTATTATTCACAAATTTTCTCCATATAAAATGTAATTTTTTTTCACTCATAGTTCATTGATCAATTTTATATAAATATGTATATATCATTTTCCAGTTTACCATGACAGCCCAAAGTTTGTCAGATATTAGGATCGATATAACAACCCTCGTCTACGAAGGGGCGAAAGTGACAATATTTTATCAATATTGCACATTTCGAGTGAATCATGTACTATATTCCAGTTGCTATCGATTACTTGATAATTATTAGGTCGGCATTTTTCAGTATCAGTTTAATGTTGAGAATATCATTTTTAAGGCTAACAATGTAGACAAGTTGAGACAAATGTTTCATCTTTATTTTGTACTTTTCATCATTAGTGAAGTATGACATGAAATTGAACAGTATTTTCATTTCTTACACAATCATTCATCCAAATACATGTCCTAACAGTGATTTTTCAATTTAACCAAATGTGTTGCTTGTTAGATTTAAAGATAAAGCAAACATAAAACACACTGACTTGAAATGTATGATTAAATATTCACGGCAGTAATTCTGAATTACTATAATTTAAATAAAAATGTATCAAATATAACACTTACATATGTGACTTTTTTAGGTTCTCTTTGTAATCAGTCATATTCTGATAACTAAATACATATAATTATATGCAAATGTGATACATATTTCAATTTTTGCTCATTTGTAGACCATACAGATATGAAAGAAGGAAAATAACAACTAACCGTGATATCTCTTACAATTGTTTTGTGTGCATATATAATCTCAAATGAGTTCATTAATAAGAAATAAGTTTTATAACATTCATACTGACTGATTGAAAAGAGTCCAACATTAGAATCAGTTATACATGTTATGATGGACATCACCTTAAAAAACATTCTACATACACTTTGTACAGCATTATCATGATGCATGCAGTTGTCATTTAATATTTATCCACAGAATATGACTCAAACTTGGTTAAGTGTTAAACAGTGAAGTATTCTTAAATGTAAGTATTATAGAGGGTTTCTACATAACATGTTCTATAGAAAGAAAAAAAACTGGGAATTATGAAGTAAAAATGAACATTTGCAAAGGCCTTTTTCCAACATCAACAGATTTCAGCTAAATTGGATGACACAAAACACACTGTATGGTCTTGAATATCCTCTATCATTCATATAGTAATGGTTTCTTCCAACATAAATATGCACTCACACACATTAAGGACAACATCTAAAACAAACGTGCTTCAAATAAATTATAGTTCCTATTGACATAAAAAATCTCAATATTTTAATGACATGGTGTTTGTAAAAAAAATACTTCATGAATAATAAATGGCTTCATTATAAGATTGTTTTGCTGACTGAAAAAAATAATTTAATCACATGTACACTTATTGATATATAGCAACCTTCGTAAACAAGGTTATTTGCCAGTGTTACATTATCAAAGCTTTCTCATTTTCATCATATTTGCAGATGGCTTACTTAGATATATGTAATATCAAACAAGCTGTCCTGAAACCAGAAAATTCACAAGCAAGATTTTAAAAATATTACATGCAAAATATCAGATACAGTTAAAAACATTTGGTAAGAGGGCTGCAGTCATGTAACAAATAAGTAAAGGTGTCCAACACAATCATTATGTAAATTTTATCATGCACGATAAAAATCAAACGTGTCAATGGAAAATAACTTTCCCTACTTGCTGGAAATACTGGTCATAATTATTTACTTTCTAGGTAGTTATGATTATTTCAAAATGATGAGAATTCAATGTCTGTTTTTAGTTGGTCTTAAATTATGGGTATCCTGTGACTTTAGGGAATGATTAACCAAAATTCAGTGAAACATGCAAGTAACAATAACATCTAAAAAAAAAATTTTGAGAGGCACCATTTGACTAAAATTATACACCGAGTGTTTGCTTCCTATTAAAGTGTTCAAGCACTGAACAAATTCGAGGATACAATGTTTAAAACCATGAAAATTCAGAAAAAATGTCATGCATTGTCAACAAGTTAAACTGTTGGAAGATTGCAATGATAGCAATGCATAACAAATGAAAATAACTTAGACCTTTTCATGAGTCTGTTCATGTTTCACAGTGATAGCTATTATCTACTGTACATGTGATAATTCCACAAATCTATTGCTCATAAATATTGAGTATGCAAGTAATAACATGGGGAGAAATGACCTAATGGGCTCAATCATGCCAAGTTTGCCTGTTGGCAATGCCACTGCTAGTAATACTTCTGCCAATATCGGGTTACTCAGAAAAGGTTCTGTGCATATATCATTCCATGAAAAGACTGTTAAGTCTCAATTAGGATATAAGATGCTGTTTTCAACCCTTATAAATTTTGAAGATGCCTTTTGTACAACTTCCCAAATAAAAATCATTACAATTTTCTGAGTGAATCGCTATTTTACACGGTGTTTGCTATTGTTTCAGTGGAAGTATATAGAGCAACATGCAGCAATTTTGCTCTGTCAGAGAGAGAGAGAGAGTTACATCATCAAATGATGATAATCTTGTATCTGATAATTTGGTAGATAATGTTTCTACTTTATATTTTGATGTTGGTAATTTATTACGTACAGAAATACAACTCCACTCTCTTTCAGTTTCTCTGAAAAGTAGACATGTAAACATCAAATAATACATATATCATGTGTATTTTAATAATATTAAGAGGAAGGACTGCATGTTGTGTGTAATTCAAATGAGTGACTGTTCAGATAGATGCAATTTGGCTACCACTGAGTTTCGATTTCTGAGTGTGTAAAGGGAGACAACTACTGAGGTATATAGTAGCTTATGCAAAGGCATTTCTCCTGATTGATTGACTGCAGCAATGCATGTGAGATGTTATCTTTTCTGAATTTTGGATTACAGTACCTGTCAATTTTTGTATATCCACCAACTGCCATTAAGAGTAAAAGATTTTGAATTATATCACAATGTAATGATATTCATCTATATTTAATTTCAACGTAAAATGCCTGCTCGAAACCTACCTTCTCCACTGTCTCTACTTCTAAATTTGTATTATTGTGTGATGCCTTTTTAAACAAATTTTTACCTCATGTTTTATACCTTATGTCCAAGACTGGTAAGGCTGGGTGTATTTGTATGGATACTGTATGTGATCATGCTGAGTTGCTGCTTCATTTTTTTTTTGTTGAACTGTTGGACAAGTCACTAATGGTGGTGCCAAACATGCAGAAGGGAACAAGCATTTCACCCTGGCATGCTTTTATCAGCATGAAGCTCCTGAACACATAAAAAGATTACTATAAAGATTTTTTTAAAACACGCACCAAAACTTCTCAATATAAAAACATAAAAGGATTACAGTCACAAGCTATATGACTGTACAACCAAAAAATAAAAACATTAGGCTAATTAGGTAAGTAAACTTTCTTCAAAATGTTTTCCCTCAGAATGAACAAATAATAATAATAATAATAATAATAATAATAATAATAATAATAATAATAATAATAATAATAATAATAACTTTGTAAATCGCCTAATCTTTAGAAGCTCTAAGCACTTTACAACATTCGACAACACTTAAAAAACAATTCAAAAAAAAAACAAACACTACGAAGTTAGAAACAGAAAACATGCTGTAAATATTTAAGGTAAGGATACATTTTTAGGTATTTTAAGTCGGTTCTTGTAGTTGAAATAGGCAAGTTTTAAGAGCATTCTTGAACGTGATCACTGTGTTTGTCTTTGGGTCTAAGTTCAGTGGGCAATCTGTCCCATGTTTCTGGGCCCTGGTATGCAAAAGAGCATTGTCCATATGATTTCATTTTCATAGTTGCGAAAACGAGTGTCCGAAGAGGAGAGTAAGTATCTTGCTGGTGTGTACACATGGGTAATGTCAGATGGTTATGTTGGACTGGAGCCCGTCAGTGAAACGTAGCACAGAGAACACATTTTGTGTTTAATTTTGGATCATATGGATAATCAATGTAGGGTACAGAGCAGGGGAAGACATACTCTGATTATGGTACTCTAAGGATGATCCGAGCATCTGTGCTTTGAACTTTTTGAAGTTTCTGGAAAGTATCTATTGAGATGAATCAGACAGAATTGAGTTACAATAGTCCAGTCTTGAAAGTACTAAGGAACACATAAGTGTTTTAATGGCATCGACTGACAGATACTTGCGAATGGAGCTGATGCGTCTTAGCTCAAGATATGCAGCCTTGCATATGTTCATGACATTGTTGCAATGGGAAAGTATTTTCAAGCGTAACACCTACGCTTCGTACTGAATGTGTGAATTTAATGTTGGTATTGCTGATATTTATTGTCTGAGGTAAAGGATGTGAATGAGGAAGTCTTTGTGTTGTAATCAGAATGGCTTCAGTTTTATCATCTTTGATCTGCAGCTTGTTACACGTCATTAATGATTTTACATCCTAAATGTACCTCTACACCTTGGATGGGAGCTTCAACTTCAGTTGGATAGCTAGATTTGTATATTTAGGTGTCATCAGCATACAATTGGTGAGACACTGGATGATGATCTATGACACTTGAGAGTGGCCGAGGGTACTGAATGAAGAGAAGGGATCCAAGAACAGACCCCTGTGTAACACAAGTTCGGATAGAACAACTTTTCTAGGATTTTTACATGTCTGGGACATTAGATCAATCTAGTTTCAGAGTCAAAATTTGCGTGAAAATAGTATACAAAAACTTCCAGGTGGACCTATTGATTGCTTATGTGTGATTGATTTATAGTTTATGCTGTTAACTTATTTCCATTTATCTGGAGGAGGAAGAACTAACGAAAACCCTATGAAGAACCATAGGCCCAAGAGAAGCTAATGGCAATCTTCCTCATCCACATTGGCCAATTGAGACTTGTACCCAAGACCACATTCCATTCTTTTTATAGTGTGGCCTTGACTTTAATGCCTTTGCATGCACTAATAAAATTTGATTACTCAACAATATTAATTAATTAGCTCTAAATGTTAATCCCTATTATAGCACATATGCTTCAACATCAGTGACGACAATAATTGAAAAAGACTAATAATGCCAGACCTAGGACAAGTGGCTAATAATGCCTGACCTATGACAAGTGGCTAATAATGCATGACCTATGACAAGTGGCTAATAATGCCTGATCTATGACATGTGGCTAATAATGCATGACCTATGGCAAGTGGCTAATAATGCCTGATCTATTGACAAGTGGCTAATAATGCCTGATCTATGACATGTGGATAATAATGCCTACCTACGGCAAGTGGCTAATCATGCCAGACCTATGATAAGTGGCTCATAATGCCTGACCTATGACAAGTGGCTAATAATGCCTGATCTATAACATGTGGCTAATAATGCCTACCTAAGGCAAGTGGCTAATAATGCATGACCTATGACAAGTGGCTAATAATGCCTGACCTATGCCAAGTGGCTAATAATGCCTGACCTATGCCAAGTGGCTAATAATGTCTGATCTATGACATGTGGATAATAATGCCTACCTATGCCAAGTGGCTAATAATGCCTGACCTATGACAAGTAGCTAATAATGCCTATCTTTTATATGTGGATAATAAAGCCTACCTACGGCAAGTGGCTCAAAATGCCTGACCTATGACAAAGGGCTAATAATGCCTGATCTATGACAAGTGGCTAATAATTCATGACCTATGACAAGTGGATAATAATACCTGGCTTATGACATGAGGCTAATAATGCCTGACCTATGACATGTGGCTAATAATGCCTAACCTATGACAAGTGGCTAATAATGCCTGACCTATGACAAGTGGCTAATAATTCCTGACCTATGACAAGTGGCTAATAATGCCTGACCTATGAAAAGTGGCTAATAATGCCTGACTTATGACAAGTGGCTAATAATGCCTGACCTATGACAAGTGGCTATTAATGCCTGACCTATGACAAGTGGCTAATAATGCATGAACTATGACAAGTGGCTAATAATGCATGACCTATGCCAAGTGGCTAATAATACCTGACATATGACAAGTGGCTAATAATGCCTGACCTATGACAAGTGGCTAATAATGCCTGACCTATGACAAGTGGCTAATAATGCCTGACCTATGACAAGTGGCTAATAATGCATGAACTATGACAAGAGGCTAATAATGCCTGACGTAAATCAAAGATAAGGAAATATATTGAATGGGGTATTACCACAAGCAATTTCCTTGAACTATTAACCTTTGGATTCTTGATGATCTAGCAATAAATCATAGACCCTGTTGTCACACAAACTCACGAAAATGATGCCTCACCCATTATGATATACTAAACTATGATGATTCGCCAGTTCAAGCATTTAGAAATTAATCGGATTTTAAAAGGAAAAGACCTTGACTAAGTGTGAAGTTTACAACCAAACCATGATGACAACAAAAACTGATATTGATAATCAAAGACCGTTGATAAAATATTTTCAAATCACAATATGTATGATAATTACCTTAGATGCTGTAAATAAATTGTTTTATCAAAGTGTTTTTTCCACACCTACATTCCAAAATCTGGATAGACTAATAACCTGACCAACATCCCCATTGCTCTCAAAGCATATGACTCTGGGCAATTGTAACATAGAAAAATTAATCAGTACAAGGCAATGCTCAGGGCACATATTTCAGGAAGGTGTTTCAATAAAGCTAGTTAATGAAATTCATTCAATTTAAGTATATTGGTCCAGAGTGTGTGGCGGTACAGTTCAAAGGTAGTTAATGTTAAGATCCAAAGAGATTCAAATGCTGCATATATTATTGCTTAATGTAACCTGATTTCACATGGCCAGTAGTTTTTAAAATGTAGTGTGCATACTCCTCTCAAAATGTGTTAACATTTGCAGATGGTATCCCACGCTCCTCCACAAACTCCATCATTGCTAACGTCTCTTCTTTGCTCCATTTCTTGTACGATCTATTTTGGTCTTGGAACTGTTATCAATAAACAGTTATGAGCTATAATGTTTGAAATTAACTGTACGTACGAGTTGGTACTTGTCATATAAATGTTGGACTCAGTTACAAATGCTTTCATCAAGAATTTCGAAAAACAAATAACTGTTAGTAAAATAAGCTATTATTGCTACTTGATAATGCAAGTATTTGCCTATTGTCTTCTGAAAATAAAGACCACATTTTCAACTCCCACTCATAATGTTAAATTGCTAATAATTGCATAGTAATTTAAAAAGAGAATATGGTAACAACTAATATAACAACCAAGATAATACACAGAGTATATAACGAAATGAATTCTGGATTACAAGTTATAAGCCAATGAAATGTGTGCTTATTTGTCAATTATATCTCAATGTAAAACCGCACGTGATGTAATAATATACAATGCATTGGTCTTGCAATACTGTAAATGTAAGTGTCACACTGCGTTTGATATATGCATATAATAATGGCATTTTGATTCTATGAGTTTTTATTACAGCACCTTGTTATACTAATACATACTTTTTATATTCCCATGTGTACGTCACAAATGCACAAATAATGATAAACAATTGATTTTAATTATAACTTATTTACTTTCTTACTGATGAGTTAATGCAAAAAAACACATATATAGTGTAAGAGAATATCTGTTTCATTTTCTAACAAATCAGAACCCACGAATGTAGTCCCAGTCTATTTTTAGATCGTTTGTTGTTTCCTGTATCCGTTTGGTGGTGATACCAGAGATAGATTTAGGCATTCTTGGTAAGGATTTAAAGGCAATTGTTTATTCTTTAGAATATGAGCTTATTGATTGCTTGTCTGTGTGTATTTCGCCGATAGTGCACAGTGAGTAATAAGGCCTTATGATGATTCGGAAGTGAAATCTGTGTTCTATTGTATGGTGTTTTGTTCACAATTCAGCCTCTCAAAAAATGCAGGTCAATCCTTGACTCGAACTTCATCGTAAAGTCATTTTTGAACGTATTTTAGATTAGCATATGATTTGTATTGATAGTCGCACAGTGGAAAGTTCAGTACTTGGAAACAAATGTAGAGAATATACAGTAAAATTATTTGTGTTCTATGGCCGTATAGCGGAATGCGACGAAGGGAGCATACTAAGCAGGCGACCAGACTAATATTATTGAGCAAGAGTTAGGTTTTCAATGATTATTAATTGCAACCTTCTAAAACAATTTGAAATAAAATAGATTTCTCAGCAACAATCTTAGCATGTTAAATCTTCTATGTTGTTAAACGTTTGAGATAATTGAAAAATGGACATACTTTATATGTTTATTTTCCTATTTCTGAAACTAGCTCTGTAAAAAGGAAACAGAACGAAGCTGACGAAAGAAAACGAAAAGAATAAAGAAAAGGTTTCCACCAGGTCAAAAGTTCGGCTCTTGAACAAAGGTCTTATTTACTAGACTCCCAAGTTACATACCTTTCACAGTGATGTCATAAGAGTTGGTTTATTTATAAGTGGATTTCTCTCTCTCTCTCTCTCTCTCTCTCTCTCTCTCTCTCTCTCTCTCTCTCTCTCTCTCTCTCTCTCTCTCTCTCTCTCTCTCTCTCTCTCTCTCTCTCTGTTCCTTTTCAACTTGATTGTTGAGAGAGAGAGAGAGAGAGAGAGAGAGAGAGAGAGAGAGAGAGAGAGAGAGAGAGAGAGAGAGAGAGTAAAATAAACTTTATAATACAAGAGTAATATACTTTGCTTTTTCTTTTTTAAAACAATTTGAACATTCATATAGCCAAGGAAAAGAATACTCAGGAGTCAAAACATGACACCTGCTAAATGATGGTTTGTTCCATTCTAGCTTGTGCATCTCTCGCTCTTGATGATACAATGTATCACCAATATAAGAAAAGGCTCTGTACATGACAGACTCTGTATCACCAATATAAGAAAAGGCTCTGTACATGACAGACTCTGTATCACCAATATAAGAAAAGACTCTGTACATGACAGACTCTGTATCACCAATATAAGAAAAGGCTCTGTACATGAGAAACTCTGTATCACCAATAAAAGAAAAGGCTCTGTACATGAGAGACTCTGTATCACCAATATAAGGAAAGGCTCTGTACATGACAGACTCTGTATCACCAATATAAGAAAAGGCTCTGCACATGACAGACTCGGTATCACCAATGTAAGAAAGGCTCTGTACATGACAGACTCGGTATCACCAATATAAGAAAAGTCTCTGTACATAACAGACTCGGTATCACCAATGTAAGAAAGGCTCTGTACATGACAGACTCGGTATCACCAATATAAGAAAAGTCTCTGTACATGACAGACTCGGTATCACCAATATAAGAAAAGGCTCTGTACATGACAGACTCTGTATCACCAATATAAGAAAAGGCTCTGAACATGACAGACTCTGTATCACCAATATAAGAAAAGGCTCTGTACATGACAGACTCTGTATCACCAATATATTAAAAGGCTCTGTACATGACAGACTCTGTATCATCAATATAAGAAAAGGCTCTGTACATGACAGACTCGGTATCACCAATGTAAGAAAAGGCTCTGTACATGACAGACTCGGTATCACCAATGTAAGAAAAGGCTCTGTACATGACAGACTCGGTATCACCAATATAAGAAAAGTCTCTGTACATGACAGACTCGGTATCACCAATGTAAGAAAGGCTCTGTACATGACAGACTCGGTATCACCAATGTAAGAAAAGGCTCTGTACATGACAGACTCGGTATCACCAATATAAGAAAAGTCTCTGTACATGACAGACTCGGTATCACCAATTTAAGAAAAGTCTCTGTACATGACAGACTCGGTATCACCAATATAAGAAAAGGCTCTGTACATGACAGACTCAGTATCACCAATATAAGAAAAGTCTCTGTACATGACAGACTCGGTATCACCAATATAAAAAAGGCTATGTACATGAGAGACTCGGTATCAACCAATATAAGAAAAGGCTCTGTACATGACAGACTCGGTATCACCAATGTAAGAAAAGGCTCTGTACATGACAGACTCGGTATCACCAATATAAGAAAAGTCTCTGTACATGACAGACTCGGTATCACCAATTTAAGAAAAGTCTCTGTACATGACAGACTCGGTATCACCAATATAAGAAAAGGCTCTGTACATGACAGACTCAGTATCACCAATATAAGAAAAGTCTCTGTACATGACAGACTCGGTATCACCAATATAAAAAAGGCTATGTACATGAGAGACTCGGTATCAACCAATATAAGAAAAGGCTCTGTACATGAGAGACTCTGTATCACCAATATAAGAAAAGGCTCTGTACATGACAGACTCTGTATCACCAATATAAGAAAAGGCTCTGTACATGACAGACTCGGTATCACCAATGTAAGAAAGGCTCTGTACATGACAGACTCGGTATCACCAATATAAGAAAAGTCTCTGTACATAACAGACTCGGTATCACCAATGTAAGAAAGGCTCTGTACATGACAGACTCGGTATCACCAATATAAGAAAAGTCTATGTACATGACAGACTCGGTATCACCAATATAAGAAAAGGCTCTGTACATGACAGACTCTGTATCACCAATATAAGAAAAGGCTCTGAACATGACAGACTCTGTATCACCAATATAAGAAAAGGCTCTGTACATGACAGACTCTGTATCACCAATATATTAAAAGGCTCTGTACATGACAGACTCTGTATCATCAATATAAGAAAAGGCTCTGTACATGACAGACTCGGTATCACCAATGTAAGAAAAGGCTCTGTACATGACAGACTCGGTATCACCAATGTAAGAAAAGGCTCTGTACATGACAGACTCGGTATCACCAATATAAGAAAAGTCTCTGTACATGACAGACTCGGTATCACCAATGTAAGAAAGGCTCTGTACATGACAGACTCGGTATCACCAATGTAAGAAAAGGCTCTGTACATGACAGACTCGGTATCACCAATATAAGAAAAGTCTCTGTACATGACAGACTCGGTATCACCAATTTAAGAAAAGTCTCTGTACATGACAGACTCGGTATCACCAATATAAGAAAAGTCTCTGTACATGACAGACTCGGTATCACCAATATAAGAAAAGGCTCTGTACGTGACAGACTCGGTATCTGCCAATATAAGAAAAGTCTCTGTACATGACAGACTCGGTATCACCAATGTAAGAAAGGCTCTGTACATGACAGACTCGGTATCACCAATGTAAGAAAAGGCTCTGTACATGACAGACTCGGTATCACCAATATAAGAAAAGTCTCTGTACATGACAGACTCGGTATCACCAATTTAAGAAAAGTCTCTGTACATGACAGACTCGGTATCACCAATATAAGAAAAGGCTCTGTACATGACAGACTCAGTATCACCAATATAAGAAAAGTCTCTGTACATGACAGACTCGGTATCACCAATATAAAAAAGGCTATGTACATGAGAGACTCGGTATCAACCAATATAAGAAAAGGCTCTGTACATGAGAGACTCTGTATCACCAATATAAGAAAAGGCTCTGTACATGACAGACTCTGTATCACCAATATAAGAACAGGCTCTGTACATGAGAGACTCTGTATCACCAATATAAGAAAAGGCTCTGCACATGACAGACTCTGTATCACTAATATAGAAAAGGCTCTGTACATGACAGACTCGGTATCAACCAATATATGAAAAGGCTCTGTACATGACAGACTCGGTATCACCAATATAAGATAGGGATCTGTACATGACAGACTCGGTATCACCAATATAAGTTAAGGCTCTGTACATGACAGAATCGATTTTCACCAATATAAGATAAGGCTCTGTACATGACAGACTCGTTATCACCAATACAAAAAAGGCTCTGTACATGACAGACTCGGTATCACCAATATAAGATAAGGCTCTGTACATGACAGATTCGGTATCAACCAATATAAGAAAAGGCTCTGTACATGACAGACTCGGTATCAGTCAATATAAGAAAAGGCTCTGTGCATGAAAGACTCGGTATCACCAATATAAGAAATGGCTCTGTACATGACAGACTCGGTATCAATCAATATAAGAAAAGGCTCTGTGCATGACAGACACGGTATTAGCCAATATAAGAAAAGGCTCTGTACATGACAGACTCGGTATCAGCCAATATAAGAAACTGCTCTGTACATGACAGACTCGGTATCAACCAATATAGGAAAGGGCTCTGTACATGATAGACTCGGTATCACTAATATAAGAAAAGGCTCTGTACATGACAGACTCGGTATCACCAATATAAGAAAAGGCTCTGAACATGAAAGAATCTGTATCACCAATGTAAGAAAAGGCACTGTACATGACAGACTTGGTAGCACAAATATAAGAAAAGGATATGTACATGAGAGACTCGATATCAACCAATATATGAGAACGCTCTGTACATGAAAGACTCAGTATCACCAATATAAGAAAAGGCTCTGTACATGACAGACTCGGTATAAGTCAACATAAGATAAGGCTCTGTACATGACAGACTCGGTATCAGTCAATATAAGAAAAGGCTATGTGTATGAAAGACTCGGTATCACCAATATAAGAAAAGGCTCTGTACATGACAGACTCGGTATCAATCAATATAAGAAAAGGCTCTGTACATGACAGCCTCGGTATCAGTCAATATAAGATAAGGCTCTGTACATGAAAGACTCGGTATCAACCAATATAAGAAAAGTCTCTGTACATAACAGACTCGGTATCAGTCAATATAAGAAAAGGCTCTGTACATGAAAGTCTCGGTATCAACCAATATATGAAAAGGCTCTGTACATGACAGACTCGGTATCAGTCTATATAAGATAAGTCTCTGTACATGAAAAACTCTGTATCAGCCAATATAAGAAAAGGCTCTGTACATGACAGACTCGGTATCAGTCAATATTAGATAACGCTCTGTACATGACAGACTCGGTATCAACCAATATAAGAAAAGGCTCTGTACATGAGAGACTCAGTATCACCAATATAAGAAAAGGCTCTGTACATGACAGACTCGGTATCTGCCAATATAAGAAAAGGCTCTGTACATGACAGACTCGGTATCAGTCAATAAAGGACAAGGCTCTGTACATGACAAACTCGGTATCACCAATATAAGAAAAGGCTCTGTACATGACAGACTCAGTATCACCAATATAAGAAAAGGCTCTGTACATGAAAGAATCAGTATCACCAATATAAGAAAAGGCACTGTACATGACAGACACGGTATCAGCCAATATAAGAAAAGGCACTGTACATGACAGACTCGGTATCGTTCAATATAAGATAAGGCTCTGTACATGAAAGACTCGGTATCAACCAATGTAAGAAAAGGCTCTGTTCTGTACATGACAGACTCGGTATCAGTCAATATAAGATAACGCTCTGTGCATGACAGACTCGGTATTAACCAATATAAGAAAAGGCTCTGTACATGACAGACTCGGTATCAACCAATATAAGAAAAGGCTCTGTACTTGACAGACTCGGTATCAACCAATATAAGAAAAGGCTCTGTACCTGACAGACTCGGTATCAGTAAATGTAAGATAAGACTCTGTACATGACAGACTCGGTATCAACCAATATAAGAAAAGGCTCTGTACATGACAGACTCGGTATCAGTCAATGTAAGATAAGGCTCTGTACATGACAGACTCGGTATCAGCCAATATAAGAAAAGGCTCTGTACATGACAGACTCGCTATCAGCTAATATAAGAAAAAGCTCTGTACATGACAGACTCGGTATCAGCTAATATAATAAGAAAACGTTATGGATCCGCTTTCATTGTCACTGGCCTCAGTTTCGCTGTCATTTATCACAAAATAAAATAACAATCTTTTTCAATTACATTACACGATTGTCTATCCTTCTTTTTATCTCGTATTCGTGAGACAGTGCACTGTTTATCTTTTCGATTAAACACGCAAGAGGCGTGAATAGTTTTACTTATTTATCACCTACAACAGCTAAAGATTCTAACATAGAATTATAGATCGAATTTATAAATCAGTAGTTTTAAGGTAACTTAAATTTATTCTGAAATTTTCTCTGCTGTAATAATTCAAAGTCATACATAATTTTTTCAGTGTCGAGGTTACTAGGCATTCGAATTTCTTTATGCTTTAATTTTTTAATATAATTTTTTGCTGATGTGGTCGACTAGAAATTCTGGTTGGAGGAAAACGAGCCGGTAATAATTCCCCAGAAATTAGTAATGAAGCAGCAGATATTTGTTAAAGATTATTTACAGGCGGTATCATGGATATTGATGTGTATCAGTCTCTCATTAATGAAATCGCCGATGATTATTATAGTGACTAAGTTACCAGACTAAGTATCTAATTAAATATAATGACTATTTAATAAAATGATAGTACATAATACTCAACATGGACCAATTATGGTCAGGGCAATGAACTCTTGAATACCGATTTACAGGGCTTTTTACGGAGATGGGTTAGGTGATATCGTGAAGGGTCTTTTTAGAAGAATAGCCCCAAAAGCAATACCAATTTCAAAGCAGATGGGTATGAAAGATATTGATGTTGTTCATGAAAAATGTATCAAGTCGCTAATCAAAAACTAGCAGAGTTGGCTGATATACCTTTATCAGAAAAAGATAAAAATATAACCGCGGGTCTCATAGCAGGAAATGGTTTTCGTTTTAGACTATAATAATTATAATAAATATATTTAAACGTATAAGTGATCCTTCATTTGACATGGACGCACCAGTTCTTAAAACTAAGTCTGTGCGCAATAATCAGTATTATTCTTATGATGCCCGAATTCCAGATCAGCGTGGACGAATTGAGTTACAGGTTCAGGATACAATTAGATATGTACTACCCGCTGAAGCATTTATTGAAGTAGAGGGTGAAATATTAAAAGCAGATAATACTGAATACGTCGCTAATGATAGTGTTGGTTTTGTAAATAATGGCATTATAGCGTTGTTTGATAGCGCTACGAAAATGATTAACGGAAAAAATATTGAATCAATTCAAAAAGACGTTGACGTTGCTACAACAATAATTGGTCTTGCAAGATACAGTGACGATTATTCAAGATCAGCGGGTCCATCAATGATGTTTGTAAAAGATACATCTAATTCTCCAGAGTACCAACAATACGAAATAGGACGAGCAAGAAATTTTGCCAGAAACGCCGATGCGGATGTACAAAGTATGATTATTGATGTAGATCAAGATTTCAACTTAGGATTTAGATCACGTCGAGCGATGTTAAAAGGAAATAGAAGAGTATTTTCATGTGCAATTCCACTGTCACATATCTTTTGATTCTGTAGAAATGTCAGAAAAGTCATTTCGGAGATAAACATACATTTGTATTCGTACAAAAAAACACAGACGATGATGCAATATGGTGACTCCCTGGTATTGATGCTAGTAAAGTTGTACTAACCAAACTTTCCCTGTCTATGCCAATGATGACTTCAACGATATCTACAGAAGATCGGTTACTATTTTTTATGCGTCAAGGTGGTAAATCAATGTTATCATGGTTACCGATGACCACAGATTCTATTCAAAGTACAATTAATGTTTTTTTTTTTACATGGCAGATAGCCTCTCAGCAAAGTGTTTCTGCACCAAGACATATATTTATTGTGCTTCAAGATACTGCACGAGTAAAGTCGCAAACGCATAGTATTATATTTGATAATCTCAGTGTTTCTGAAGTTTCATTAAAGATAAAAAGACATCAAGAACCATCCGAAGATATTTTGTTAGATTTCGATCAAAATCATGTAGCACGTGCATATCATCGTCTTATGACATGCATGGGGCGTGATCAAAACATTGCTACTTGTTTACAAATATCTCAGCTAGATTTTACAACGCTGTATCCGATTTCTTTTCACTAGAACATTTAGATTTAACCAGACAGTCAGTAGTTGATATATATATATATATATATATATATATATATATATATATATATATATATATATATATATATATATATATATATATATATATATATATATATATATATTTTTAAGCTCGTGTAACACTGCCAGTAGCAACAGCTCCATTAATTCCTAATTATATAGCCATTGCTGTTATACTCAGCGATAAATCAATGTTACTTGAAGGTGCTGGTGGACGAATGAGAGTCATTGATGCTCCAGTAGAGACCATGTAACACGTAATTAGATCAATTATGAATATTAGAAATATCATACAATCACGCTAATGTTACTTTGACTCCTGGTCAGGTCAAAAGACTGCAATCAGCATCAAACAATAACTGTGGAATAAAAATATCGTTGAAATAAGAACAGATGAGCGGTTCAAATAAATTATCATTGACCGATCGTCAATTCAAAAACTTTAATGAAGAAAAAAAAATCAAATAAAGGCGTAAAACTTAGTCTTTCTGCAGGCGCTATCAAAGATATTTTTAAAACGGGTGGTATATTTCCCCTTCTCGCGGCTATACCAGCATTAATAGCCGCTGCAGCCCAAGCTGTTGAAAAAGCAACTGTATTAGGCGTTGGAACTGCTGCTATAATGGCATTAAAGAAAGAAACTGGACAGGGAATAAAACGAACATCTAAAAAAAAACAGAAAAGGCCTCAGATTACCTGGGATCCCGCTTTCATGGTACAGAAAAGGTCTAAGACTTCCAGGGACAGTTTACTGATCTCGCTTATGTCTAATTTTGATTTACTCGATGCTGATAAAAAAAACTAAATATAAAAACATTCAGATGAGTTTTTATGCGCGATCAATTACCAAACCAATCGAACAATACTGAAACAGGTATTATTAATCTCGATAAAAACTCTGACCAGGTACCCACTGGGTTGCGTATGAAATTGATTCACGTGGAATTATCTGTTTTGATTCATATAGATTATCGTCACCAACAGAATTTCTTCATTATGTCACTAATAATACTGTTCCAATCTGGTATTCAACGCTACCAACACAAACATTAACTGATCCATCAATATGTGGTAGAGAAGTACTTAATGTACTTAATACTGTATCCATTGCACCGCCAGGAAAGCCACGTCATAAAATCGTGCATGAATATACCATGCTGTCACATTTAAACAGACATTGATAAACATAATGATAGATATTTACGGAAGATCTGCTGGCGGTAAAGCTCATCCGCAAGGTGATTTATCTAAATATGCAACCCTTGATCAACTCAGAAATGAGATTGATGATTTATTTAATATTACAAGTGTAGATCAAAATGAAGTGGTTGTTTTTCAGGACAAATAAGGACTATTAAAGACAAGCAATATACAACTACCAGACGTACTTATACGAATTTCTACTGCAGTTGTTGATAATATCGTTACTTTTACTGATCAGGGGAAAATAAAAAGATACCGGTAAGTCAGTTAACGATTATGTCAAGACGACTGGCGGTGTATTTAGTGGAGACGTTATCATGAACAAAACTAAAATTACAGATCTTGGATATCCAACCAAAGATAGCGATGCTACAGCAAAAAAATATCTTGACGATCAGGAATCTAAGTACGTATTAACCAACGGTGGTATAATGAGTGCATTTCACAATATGACCCATAATGGTATTAGTAACTTAAAAAACACCAGAATATGAGTTTGATACTGCTACAAAAAAAGTACGTCGATGATAAAGAGATTCCAATCAGTAATGAAATAGTCACGCTCAAAACTGATTTTAGCGGTCACGTAAATACGTTTTTGAGTTTTCGCAGAAACATAAACATAATTAATAACGAATTTTTTGGAAGTCCACCAAATGTTGATATAAAACTTACTGATATTAACACAAAACTCAACGATATTATTAGTGGATTTCCGAATATTATTAAAAAACCTGATTAAAATTCCTCACAATCAGATAAGAAATATTGTGTATACAGTTACATCTAGGTTTGAATTGTAGACACCAGAAAATAAAACCATCAAACACACCGCGGATATCACTGGTAAATATAGGATGTCCGTACTTAGTTTTGCAAATTTTAAAATATCCACAACATCTCCATCAACTGGTGATTTTTTTCTAAAACTGTATCTGTGTTGTTAGATAAAGATTCTGAAGAAACGTTTACGCTAGAATCATCGAGTAGAAGTTTATCTCAAGCTAAGTACTGGTGGTGTTTGGAATTTTTTAACTCAATTAATTACTTAACGTCATAGTATAATGGATCAAAAGACTACGTCATCTATCGACGTTCAACGTCACAGATAAAATCAGGCATGTGAATGTCTGGCCAAACCAAAAAAAAATTATCGACCATTATACAGTAAAAGTAAAAACAAATATCGTAGACGTATGGTTGTCTTTGATATAGTTGTTTACTCAGTTTCTGCTATTGTTGCTGGATCCGGATTAATATTTTCGACATGAACAATGACAGCTCCAGCAATTATAACAATTATTGTTTCAACTTCAACAACTAGAGCAGGCATTCTTAGTATTATTGCTAAAAAGATAGCTACATGTGCGAATGATAAATTGCGTGAGTATATGATAAAGTTGCATACAGGAACAGCAACTTACTCTAAACTATCTGGGTATATTTCCATGTATCTAAGCGATGGTAAAATATCTGATGAGGAGTTTGCAATAATAATTAAAACCTACGATGAAGCATTCATAATCACTAACGATTCTGGCGACAATAACCAGAAAAAAATAAATGAAGACTTAAACAATAATAATAACAATAATGTCAGCGTCTGAACATCGTTCACATATTTAGTCTAGAGAGTTGTTAAAGCAGATCGTCACTAATACAACTCCTTTAAAAACTATCATAATATCAATAAGTTCGACCCATCCTGAATTCAGCGTTAACTTTCCAAATGCAATTCCAGTAAAGGAGAGAGCATTACCTCAATTACGCATTTATTATAGCTGTCCTAATATTAGATCAAAACTATTTGGTGGACTATAGCCAAACAATTCATTAGTATTCGCAAAAAAGAATAAATCTGATGGAATTCCCGATTGGCAAGTAGTTAGTATTCCAACTGGCAGTTATCAAATAGAGCAAATCAATGAGGAATTCCAGCGCAGAATTAAGTCTATTACTGAAAAAGAATCCAAGATAGCAATTACTGTATACGAACCAACATTATCGTCGGTGATTGAAATACATTCTCCTGACTATGATGTGGGTATTGACCAAAGTTCGATTAGATCAGTGTTAGGATGGCCTGAAGTCGCACCTGTTTATCAAGGTCCACATGAACCAACTAAAAATGAGTTTAAAACGAGTGAAAAAAATCATTAAAGATTCAGAATATCGAGAAAAATATCCATGTCATTATATAAAATTTGAATTTGATCCAAACAATAATAATCATTACTTTACCGATTTTGACGGTAAAAGGATTCCCGAGATAACTAGAACAGCGTTTAATATTATCGAAGATCCCAAGACGCCAGAGCGTAATAAAGATATTGTTCATGATGAATTTTTTAAACATTTTTTTTAGATACTCTTACGCCTGAATTGGATAAATCTTTAAATGATTTAAGAAATTTACTTACTTCATTATCACAACAATATGATCATAATGTAAAGCAGCAAAAAATCGAGTTAATAAAACACTTAAATGGTAACTTATTCGATTTATATATTGCCAATTGAAGTATTATAAACGTTGCAACTGATCTTAGTAGAATTATTTAATCAAATCTAGAATCTAGAAAGTTATTTCTTAATCATTATAAAAAAGAAAATGATTTACATTTATAATACCTGAATTTAACTCTGAGAAACTAAAACAAAAGCAGTTAGTGATCTTATTGATGAACACTTTAAAAGAATATATGATTTTTGGAAAAAATTAATCCCGCTTCCAAATGTTCTCAGATATAACAATGATCCATATGGAACAGAACGTCACATCTCGCCTAATATTGTTAATATAACATCCACCATCGCACTGAATTTAGTATGTGATATAATTGACAGTAGCTACCACGTCGACCTAAGTCTAATCATGCTCAGCAGGGATACATATTATATTCATCCAGTATTCAAACACCTCCAGGGTGGCTTATTGTATCTGAGCCAATAAATCAAATCTACCTGCGTGTACATAATCCATTAGTGTCGAGAATGAATTTCAAACTCACAAATCAGGATGGAAATATAATTGACTTAAGAAACGAAACTCTATATATTAATTTATACATACGCTCGTAGATTGGTCCAGATAAAATATTTGGTTAATCTCCCCTTGACTATCAGGAGCAGCAGGGAGGGCGAAAAACAACAATTGAGTCGCTTTACGAGTAAACTAAGTAGCCTTACAAAGTCAGTAAAAATACGTCAACAATAATATAACAAAAATGAGCTAACCTCATGATTTTATTATACGGTTAAGTACTTAACCGTAAGGCAATATACTTAGTTAGAGACTTTGGTTTAGCGTTGTTGACCTTTTTTCAGCTTCTGCAGGAACCTTTATTTTTGTTAAGGATTCGAGCAAAATTTGGTATGGTTCACCCTCCCTGCTGCTCTTAATGAATATTAAAACTTGTTGCAAGATGCCCGATTGACTGCTCCCCATATCATACTCAGGCACTCCGTAGTTCGCTTAACAGACGTTGAGGTCGATCTCTTTCCAAACAATTCAGATTAACACTATTTTACTAGTACTAATATTAGTACCCTTAGTCATGCCTAGTGAGTTTATGCTTGTCAATGGAGCATCCGAGTGTGAATCACACCCGGATCTTTTTTTAGCCTAACATAAAAACTTTTGAACGTGTTCTTTAAATATAATGGAATAAATTGAGTTGTCCTCTTATTTAATACCGGAAATATCGCTAAACATTGTAGAAATAGTGGTAAATCTCATTTACCTTTCTTATCCGATATTTTCATTTTGATCGTCAGCCATATTAGTTCTAATAATGCCAACTTCCGTTCTCAGCCTCGTTTGTTTGTGTGCTTAATAACGACGGTATGACCTTATTTTTAAATGTAAATAGATCATAGTAAAAACAAATATGGCGCGGTTTCAGTCGGAAATTCTGTGCATTAAATGGAAATACGATTTACAGGTGACTTTGAAATTCCAAGAAGCCATTTTTTTATCAACATTGTATTCCGCAAATATTGCAAGTATCTATTCTCCATCTTCGCCCGTTATGTCATTCAACAACTAATACCATCGGTTTGGTTTCGGTATTATCGTCATGTACTCACTTATAGGGAACTTTATAACTGAAAAGTCCTTAAAAGGACTAGTGGCTACCCCCCTTCCGAGGCAGAGCTCACTCAAGTCCCAGAGCTGGACAATTTTTGTTCGGCCCCAGTGCATGGGCTTAATAACCCCTCTGGTTGGCTCACCGCCAAAACCGGATGTCACTTTTAGTTGCATTGCTGTCCAGGGAGGCACTTAGCCCTAGTCTGGGCTTTTAGCCTGAAGCAGGGCCTTTGTGTGACATTAAGACCTTTGATAATTTCGTGCATTGTTAACTTATCCGAGAAAAACACACCATGCCAGTCCCAAGCAAGGGCGCAAAGCGAAGGGAAATGAAAGAGTCCTCTCTGGTATATCTTCACCGCAAGATCCTTCGGTAGTTTGCCCGTACCCCAGGTCCACATCCACATTTATGGCAATATGAAATCGTTTCTTTTTGTGGATTTGGTGGCCCGGGGTGCTTTCCATCCTTGATAGCATCTCCTTCCTTCCGCTCGTCCACTCATTGAGTTTCCGGTGATTATGCCCAGGGATCATTGCCGTGTACATCCAGGCCATTTGCCATAAAATATTGTGATGAAATAATTACGTGTTTCCCGTTGTCTAATGGGGGTGGGGTCTCTATTTATTTGCCAAACATGTGTAGGCCACATACGTTCCAAATGAACCTGAGTTGTGAAATTTCCTATCATATTTTAAGTTTCAGTATTTTAGTGTACTGTGCGTACTTTTATTTCCAAAAGTTCGTCGAATTAGGTGGGTGTCAGTTACACTTGTGAGGTTGAGATCTTAATTAGGTATTTGGGGTAAGTGTAGAAATAATTATGATATCAATCATTTTTTAAGGGCCACATAGTGAGTTGTATTCCCAATGAGGGCTCGTATGCTAAAAGGAGCCTAATGTAGGGTAATATGAAAATGTAACTCTTTCCGTTTCCCCACCGCCGTTAAAACGACAGTGTGGATGAGCTCTTCTTTCTTCTTGGAGGGGTATTTACCTTCCTCATCGAGGTTGGTAGCATTGTCCGGATGAGTTTTTTGGGATCAGTTGGTGGGAGTGCCAGCTGACTCCTTATTTGTAGGGGGGAGACCTTTTTCTTCGAGGAAGGTGGCGTTTTTCCGGCAGGGGGCTTTAAGTGGGGTGGGTTATTGAGATCAGGAGGTGGGAGCTCCATCTGATCCTTTATTTAAAGTGGGAAACCTTGCTCCTCGGGAAAGGCGGTGTTGTCCGAGGGGCTTTGAGGGGGTATTGAGATCAGGAGGTGGGAGCTCCATCTGATCCCTTATTTGAGGTGGGGAAACCTTACTCTTCGAGAAAGGTGACGTTGTCCGGGGGGAGGCTTTTAGGGAGGTGGGTTATATGGGTCAGGAGGTGGGTACTCCATCTGATCCCTTATTTGAAGTGGAGGAACCTTATTCTTCGAGAAAGATGGCATTATCCGAGGGTTGTTTAGGCTATTGGGATCAAGAGGTGGGGTTCCATCTGATCCCTTATTTGTGAGGGGGGAGGACTTCTCGGCGAGGTAGGTGGTGTCATTCGGATGGTTGTTTTCCTGAGCCTACTAACGGACATTGGTTTTAGCCCTTGATTTGTTATGGAGGGTATTTCTTATGTTAGGTATTTGCCTTCTCAAGTTAATGCCAAATATGTGTGGGTCACATAAGATTCAAATTCATCTGGGTTATGTATTTTCCTATTACATTTAAGTTTTAGTTGTTGATTTTGTGTACTGTGCGTATCTTATTGTTTTCCGAATGATATATCAAATTTGGTGGATAACAAGCACCCCTTTCAATTTTGCGATCTTGATCATTCTTCTGTGGATATTTTGAAATATTTAGTTCCAATCGTTCTTCTTGGTGACCACATGTTAAGTTTAGTTCCCAGAGAGGGCCAGTGGATCCAAAAGGGGTCCTTTTTATTTGGTTATTGGTTATATGAATTCTTTGCATTACTCCGCTGTTGTTATAACAACAGTGGAGGTGGGATCTATATTCTTCTTTCTTCTTTGGTGGTGTCATCCTCGTCAAAGTTGAGCAGTCATGCGTCCTATACTTTGTCAGGTCTATATTAATGAGTCGTTGTGAGAGTGTAAGTATTACTGGGGTTTATGTGTGCATATATTATTACTAAAGTTGGGTTGTGAATGGACTAGATGATATGTACATGTTATTTATGTGTGTTAGTAACCTATTTTTCATATGCATTTCGATTTAGTTTTTATCTTACATATATTAGTATTTATTATCTAACTTTTAAATCATAAGTTTTTACCCCTATTTCTCCTGGCGACTTAATCGGGGGCCAATTCCCATATCAGGAGAGCGTAGTATTGTTGGATTCTTTTTATCTTTATTCAGTAACTACTTCCCTTTCTAATAGTTTTTTTAATTTTATTTTTATTTATTATATTTTTTCTCCCTTTAATCCTGCCGAATTTATCGGGGGACTGGTCCCATGTCAGGATGAGAGTGGGGATGCTGTTTAGGAAGTTGTAGTATGTTTTTGTTTTTATAGTTGTTTGAGTTTGTTGATTTCTGCAAGGTACTCTATGACATTTTGTGTGTGATTTCCAGATTAGGGCTTTTGAAGGGTCTTAGCATTTCAGGGTAGTGTACAGGTGCTTTTAGGTGACGTTGATTCTGATACAGTTTGGTGCGTTGTGCCGCATAGGTGGGGCAATAATTGAATATGTGGTCAAGCGTCTTTAATTCTGGGCAGTGAGGGCAATGTATCCTTGGGTATGGGTTGTTTGGGATATATTTCCCGTAGCTGCTTTGGAACCTAGTTTTCCCAGTTTTTAATCTGTTAATGATTCGGTTGTGGTTGCCTTAGCAAGTTTCCTTTGGGGTGCCGGTTTATCTTTGGTTGTATTGAGTGTAGTTGTAATTTTCCGGCATGTAGGTCCCATATATGTTGCCATTGTATATTTGTGTAGGTCTTAATAATTGAGTAAATTTCTTGGCTGGAGTATCCGATGTCAGTCACTTGGTTAAGGATAAGGGCGTTTTTGGCTGCTTTATCGGCAGCATCGTTTCCCTGGAGTTGGATATGGGATGGGACCCAGAGAAATTCGAAAGTTTTCCTTGTGCATTAAGTTGCCTAATTTGATAGAGAGTGTCTTCTTTTAATTTGTGGCGAGCTGTGATTTTCGTAGAATTTAGTGCCTGTAGGGTACTTAGGGAGTCGGTTACAATTAAGTAATGTTGATTCATTTGGGTATGGATCCAGTGGGTAGCTTGATTGATGACCCATAGTTCGGCCTTAAAGATGGAACAGCAATTGGGTAGTTTGGCGCTTATTTGATGTTGTTCGGAAGGGATTACAACTGCTGCAGCAATAGTGTTACATTGTGTGTTTTTTGAGCCATCTGTGTAGATGTTTGTGTATTGTCTATATCGGCCACCTAGCAGCTCCTGAATATGCAAGAGTAGCTTCCATGGGTTAGCATGTTTATTTCCTAGATTTTTGAGGTCCATATTAATTATGGGTCTTTGGATTCTCCATGGGTATGGGTCCGCATATAGTTTCTATTCCGCTGTGATTGTTAGATGTTGGTTTTGTGACAGGATTTGGTGGACTTTGTGATATGCGAGGGAGTGGGTGTTAGACCCATTTTGGTCGAAATTTGATATTGCATTTAGCTAGGGTCTGTCTAATTGGTTTATTAAGTGTGGAGACCCTGGTGGCATATTTAAGTATGAATTCGGTTCTGCAAAAGTGGAGTGGTAGTTCCCCTGTTAATATATGAAGTTCAGCTAGGGAGGTGTTGGGTAAAGTACCAGTACATATGCGCAGGGTTTTGTATAAGATTGAGTCAAGGTTTTTAAGTAGTTGAGGGTTAGCTGAATCGAAAGCTTGACATGCATTGTCTAATTTAGATCGAATGAGAGCTCGGTAGATTGTTAATAGAGTTTTCTGATCAGCTCCCCATTTTGTGCCCCTGAGGTGTCGGAGAAGTGCGAGATCCTTCTTGCAATTTTCTTTTAGTTTTAGTATGTGCTGCCTCCTTGTGAGATTACTGTCAAGGGTCTCTCCTAGGAAGTTTGTGTGTGTGATGAATTTAATTAATTCATTTTGAATATAGAGTTTGGGAATTTTATGTAGCCTCTTGTATTGTGGAGAGAAGAGTATCGCCACGGTTTTTTCAGTGGATATTTTAAAACCACATGTGTTCGTCCAATCAGTTATTCGATCAAGACTAGTTTGTATCTGGGAGATAAGTTTTCAACTTTCTGTCGCAGAATAAGGCTAAAAATATCCTAGTTTTGTCTCTAATCTATTTTATACATTATTTGTTGTACATGCGTACAATGTTACCTGGGGTGAATCACTGACTACCGGATAGAGTGATTCGAAATTGCATGCAAGCGGAGAGCCTTTGAAATGAATGGATTACGTGGATATTTGACTACGACTATTAATCACTCCTATGGTCTTAAGCTTGATACACTGTAAACTAAGACACAAGTCATTTGGATTTCGTCAGTGGTAGGCGAACTTTCTACCATCGTCTCAGGCCATAGGGGTAAATGTCGAAAGTTTGTCTTGTTTGATTTGTGAAACTTATTTCTCGGTTTTGTGTCCTGTTGGGTGATGTTTCGTTGTTCTTATTACCATTTTATTAGCAAACAGTTTTGTTTTATTGTAGCTTTTTCTTTTCTTTTTGGATACGAGTGATCCCGTCGGATGCTATAGTAGTCGTTGGGTACTATAGTAACCTGTGCGATAACTTTTGAAGGTGGTTGGATACCACGTAGATAGTTCGATATTAATATAGATCCTGAGAATCTATTAGATCCTGAGAATCTATTATGATTGCGGGAGTCTGTCGTGAATTATGGGAGCCATTGGAGTCTGTTGGATCCAATAATTGTAGCTCATAGGATAGCTGACATTGAGAAAGCTTAATGAACATTATCAGACATCATGGTACTATAGTGGACTAACGAAGTTTCAGTGGAACTGTCGAAGCCTAGCAGGAGATTCGGTGTTGCATTAGTCAACCACAGATTTGGGTTCATATGCCGTATAAACTGTTGTCAGTTTAGGAAGTGGATTCCAGTTGATGAGCGTATGTTTGTATTCATTTGCTTTGAATGCAGGAAGTGGTCGAAGTGCCAGAAATAACATTTGAGTATTGCTCATTTTCATTCAAGAGATTATGTGAATCTCAGTTAAATACTTTACGAGATTAAATGGATCTCATATTTTTTTTTCATAGCATGTGAAAACATTTGTTAGGTTAAATCATATTTTCGTTTTCATTTTGTTTTTCATTTCATGAGTGTATGTAGAATATTGTATGTCACATGATAGTAGTGTACGTGTAAGAGTCTTTCAATTTGTTTTATATCCTTATTTATATATATATATATATCTAGTACGCATTTTATAAATTCAATCATTCATCACTTTGTGTTGTTGTTATTCATTTAGTCCAGAGAAATCTCACTCGGTTTCAATTCTGTTACAATGTTGTCACAGAATATATACAGCTATCGTCTGCAAATTGAGAGAGCTCGACTAGCTTGTTTATTTGATTGACAAGGTCATTGACCATGAAGTTGAAAAGGATGGGCCTCATTACACTACCTTGGGGTGTACCGTTTTCCATTTCGTGTGCTGTAGAGGTTTCCTGTCCTATTTTAACTTTGAATGTGCGTTCTCTAAGGAAGTGGCTTATCAAATTGTGGAGTCGGCCCCTAATACCGAATTGATTGAGCTTGGAGATGAGGCCATTCGTCCATACTAGATCGAAGGCTTTTTCGAAGTCTAAGAAGATGGCGATTAAGTGTCGGCACGGCCTTTGTTTTGTGTTGAAAGCCATTTTGATATCGGCTTCTAATCTAAGTATCTGGTCGATTGTGGTACGGCTTCCACGAAAGCTGCTTTGATTTTCAGTAAGTAAGTGATTGCGTTCAAGATGGTGTTTCCGCCGATTTACTATCGTGCTTTCCATGATTTTGCAAAGTGTGATTGTGAGGGAGATGGACCGATACGATGTGGGGAGGCGGGGGTCTTTGTTTGTTTTGAGTATTGGTATGACTATCGCTTGCTTCCAATTAGTAGGTATTTCTCCAGTGGTCCAAATATGATCTATAAGTTTAAGTGCTATGAATTTCATGTTTCCAGGGAGGTTTTGGTATGCTGAATAGCCTAAAGCATCTTCTCCTGGTGATGTTTGTTTTTTCTTATTAAGGGCTGAATCCCATTCATAGATGGTAAATGGGTCATTTAAAGGATCAGTGTTGCATGTATCTTGTGCTGATTGGTCGGTGAAGAGGTGTTTGTGTTCCGTTTCCAATGTGGTTTTGTGTGTTAGGAAAGTTGGGTTATTATTGTTGCTGCTAGTTCAAAATGTTTGGCTAGTGTTTCTGTTTGTGTCTGATCTCCTTTACTTTCAACTTTGATGTATTGTTTTTTGCATTGTTTCCCTTGAACAGCTCAAATCCCAAATTTCTTTTGAGTTGGTTTTGTGATTTAATGTGGAGCAGAAATTTTGCCATGATTCTTTTTTGGTTTGTTTTAAGACTCTTTTAATTATGGCTTGTTGTTTTTTTTATACGAGAGTAGATCAGAGACCTGTTTGGTGGATGTGTATTTGTTTAGTGCTTGTTTTTTTTTTTATATTTCTAATGGCTGTTTGGCAGTTAGGGTTCCACCAAGGGAGTTTGTACTTTGCTGGTGTACCGCTTGTGTTGGGCATCGATTCAAGTGTTACTTGATTGCATAGAATATGTTGGTGTTGGTGCTATAAGTCTCCTCTAAGGTTACTTTCTGTAGTTTGTGCTGTTATGATGTCCAGTTTGCATTTTGGAAGAGCCATTTTGGATCGCATGTAGGTCTACTTTCTAAGATAAGAGATTTGTGTTGTGAAGTGGTCACTACCCATAGTGGATTGACGGAGTACTTCCCACTTGATTTCATGCATTACATCCGGGGTTGTTAGGGTTAGATCTAGGGCGGTCTTAGTGCCCGTATGTGTATGAATTATTGTAGGTGAGCAATCATTTAGGATGATTAGGCCTGCTGCATCAATAAATTTGTAAAGTTGTTTCCCTTTTTGTGTTTTTAGCCTTCCCCATAGTGGGTGATGCGCGATAAAGTCCCCACATATTATGGCTGGTTGTGTGCAGTTTGATAATAATTTGGTAAGGGGGTTTTCTGGGTTTGTGTGGCTCGATGGGTCATATATGGTGTATGTAAAGTGCAATTATTTTATTATGTATTTTGATGTCTATTCCTAATATTTCCATTTGTTCATAGTTATTATTGTCAGGAAGTTCTATGAGCTTGGTTTGATTCATAGTGTTATGTACATATATTGCGAGTCCACCCACCCACCCTTTTACCATTTGTCCTCTGTTTTTGATAGGTGGTATCATAGCCCTTGATTTTTGGTCGTGTGTTTTTTTGTGGATGTTAGATGTGTTTCTTGTAAGCATATGAATTTCGGTTTTGGTTCCGTTTGCTGAAGAGTAGCGATTAGTTCGAGGTGATTAGCGTAGAGTCCCCTACAATTCCATTCCCATATAATTATGTTGTTTTAGTTTTCATTGTGCTTTCTTTGGGGATTTATTTACTCCTTTGAACTGTGTATCTTCTTGTGTTGAGTGAAGTTTTTATGTTGTACGGCTCGATATTGCTAATATGCTTTGATTGATACTGGCTTACCAGATATGTGTTTGATTTGTTTGTATGCTCTTACCTGGGCTTAGGAAAAACACCAGATGATATAGTCTGGTGTGTTAGTGCGCATTAATTTAATTTGACCTTGCTCGTATTTGAGTAGTTCCATTTGAATGGTGGTATCCGCCGGGTGGCCTTGGGCATTTGTGGGGAATGTTAAATATAGTGTTAGATATCTAGGGTAGAAGCTAGGTTTGTTTTGTTTTGGATGTGTTCTCAATTGGATTTTGTTGTTGCTTATGTTGTTAGTAGTAGGAGAAAGTAAGAATCCGAGCTCAACAACCCCCTCCAGACCTCCAAACAAATACAATAGAACACCTGTTGCAAAATATCTAGGTAACAGGTAAAATTTAATTACGTGATCTTCCAGAATAAGCAAAATGATGTGTCAGACTCAATTTTCCAAATCATTACGATTTAGCAGAACGTGGCGATTGTGGACTAAATTACACATTAGAATTCCAATAAGGTAAGTGGTATTATACCTCATTACCAACTGTTAATGTCTCAACTGTAGATATCAAAAATATTTCATTATCATGGTGATAGAGGCTAAACTTTATTTTACCGCTCACATAACGACGGGACTCAAACAAATCTTTTATTTGTGATTTGTTAAGAGGGTATTTTTTGTCGATAAAATACACCTTTGACCGATCAAGATCAATTGTAAGTTTGGTGTATTTTTGCTGACTAATCGGACAGTGAAAGTTGTGAAATTCCGCTAGCAACTTTTGATACAATTGTTCGAGATAATTAAAATACTCGCTGTCATCAGATCTGATGAGCGAAAGTTTTAACTTGTCACGGGTACCACTAAAGCATATGCCTGATGTTTCATTATTAATTTCAACTGTCAATGGTTTGTCGTCCATCATTAGATATTTGATTTTGCTACTGTAGCTATTTGTTACTGTCAAATTTTCAAACATTATTTTTAAAGTTTAGATAAAATTTTAGTTTGCAAAGATAATGTCAAATATATCTCTATCATCATGACAATACCCAAGTGCAAGTGTATCTACCCCATTTTCGCAATAACGTTTATCATCAAAATTGCTCAAACCGCGTTTGATAAGGACATCTGTTTCGAGCTTATGATGATTTGTCCGAATTGACATAGCTCTTATAAAACTAACACCACCATCAAGCGCGTACTTGTAGTCACCAAATTTTATAAACTTTTTAATAAAATCACGAGGCAGACCTTTTGCTTTTTTTGTTATTTTATTATTGTCTAACAATACGACATACATTTTACTACGTAATCCGATAAAGTATTTGATAGCGCTCGAGTTCATTTCATCTTTGAACTTACCAATAACCTTTTTATTTGTGTCGTCATGAAATTTACTGTCACGTGGGTAATCAGAAAGATCAAACAGATATCTATTATCATGCATGTCCTGATAGATGTCCTCACATTCGATTTCATATACGAGCGAATCAGTATCAGTAAATAATAATCTACTAGCCGGCCATTGATTTTTAACAAAATTATAATGAAAATCGTACATCAGCCACTTTGATAAATCTAACACTGAAGCTCCAACGTAGATCGGCTTGTTTAGTTTTAGATTTGTTTTTCTTCTTTGTATCGCAACAAGATTCTCATTAAAAATTTTCATGCTCACAAAATCATCGTCTGACACAAGCTTGTTTCTGCGATTGACATCATTGACTAGTTCGATATTTACGCGTTTCCTAATATTCTCCATCGTCTTGCCAAAAACAGAATTGTTCATCAGTTTGAAAAAGTTTTTCTCAAAATCAGTTTTTGCCGCAGCTCTTCTTGTAGTGTTTGAGTTAATATAACCTCTCATCCACGGCGACTGATTAAATTTTAGTACGCGATGAACTTTTCTCAACACGAGACCAGCATCGACTGCTTGTTTTAAAGCTTTGTAATGCAAAACATAATTACGTTTATCAAGTAAATTTGGTACTAGTTTCTTTACCATAGAATGTTGTCTTGGTAATGCTGACGCTTGTTGTTCTTCTGATAACAAACTATAATCTATGACCATCGATTCCGCACAGAAAGGATAATCGTTATGTAATTTGTGTAGCGAAGTTGGATAATCGAGATCAACTTCAACGAAATACGAAACATCGTCAAGTATCTTTTTTTCTGTCTCTGATAGAAATTGATCAGCCGTGATCCAATGAAATCCACCAAACGGCATTGATTCTGCCATCGAATACCCGTACAAGTTATTGCAATCTAGATAAACTATATACTTCGAAGGAAGGTCAGGATTATACTCTTTTAAATATTTGTTGTTTGCTTCAGCATATTTCTTCGTTATCACGCTAATACCGCCTCGGATACCTTTTTCAATAAAATTGAACATATCAACGTCAGTCAGTAATTCCAACCTTACCTTACTAAACTTTAACAGAGCATCCCATGACAGTCCGGGGGCAGAATAATACCAGCAAGGATCTAGTCCGTAATTATTATAACTCACTTCTCGAAAACTTTCAAAAACATCTGCTAATAATAACACGTCAGTTTTCAAATACAAATCGTGATAATCACCAAAAGTCTCACAATCAAACTCTTTCCAAATATCTTGTGCATACCTGTACTCATCA